>AWOL01S0041342.1:19199-56093 GCA_000715115.1 Nicotiana otophora | reverse complement strand
CAGGAAGATTATCTATAGCGGAGTAATAAATGAACACCCATAATATAATTATTTTCATAACAAGAGCAAGATTGTTTTGCTCGGTTGGCTGCGGGGAGAGAAAACGGAGACGATTTTTTGTATTATAGCCTATTTTGAGAGAGTGTTTTTTTCAAAGAGTACTTTTTCATAAGTTTTGAGGGATTGTGTTTGGCTAATCAATTTCAAAAGCACTTTTGATCAATAATTTGTATTTGGCCAAATTTTTCAAAAAATACTTTTAAATATCAAATTACGAATAAGGACATGAAGAGATTTACTTAATAGTTAATATTATATGAATAAATAAATAATCTCAAATATTTATTATTAAAAATAATAATTAAGTTTTTTTATTTTATTTAAGTAAAACATGAAAATAAAATTAAAAGTACTTTAATTATTTCAAGATGATTTAAATATATTAAAAATCATTTAACAAATATAAAAATATTTATCCCAAATATCACCATATATTAGAAAGTTATCCTAAATATAAAAAGAAATGTTAATACATTAGGAGAGTTCAATAATCTATATATTTATATAATTGAGGGGCAATCCCCTGTGACGTGGCAAGGCTTATTGACCAGGATTTGCATCTATCTGTTTCCTCATTTTGTTTGCCCTTTTCTCCTTTAGTTCGTTTTATTTTTCACTACCCCTATTTAACGGCGTTCGCATACAGTTAGTAACTTCCAAATCTTTAAATTAATAGACGTGTTTCTTCCGTTTCGTTGTGTATATCTATAAATTAGTTTCCTTTTTTTATGGTAACTTTAATTAATATAATAATGCCAACAGCTACTTTCCTACATGCCCATCCTACTTTCTTTTTTGTTTTCTCTTTTTTCCTTTTTAGTGTGCATTTGATGGAATGTGAAGGTTTTGAATTTGGGGAATAAACTTTTAGTTGTATGCTTCAATGAGGTATTTCTCAAATTCTGGTCTATTAACAGTGGGTCTGCATCATGTGAAGAAATGCGAGGCATGTGAAATTTGCTATGTTGGTGATATAGTTCTCGGAAAAAAAAATATTACTTTCAAGGTCCATAGGGGAACACTCTTACCTTCTATGATTTCCTTTTTTCGTATTTTTCTTTACCTGGAGTAATCTCTGTTAGTTCAGGTTGTATTCACATCGGAAACATATTCTTTATCTATGTATAAAACATTTGGTAGAAGTGTTGTGCTTTGTTTTTGTTGATGGTAGTGCGCGTATAGTGTATCCCTTTTTCCATTTCGTTTCGGTATTCTTTGAGAAATTTTATTGTTATTATTTTATAGGAATATTGAAGGATCAACATTGAAACATGGTGAGCTTTTGGCCTCACACACGTGATTTGTACATCTACTAATGCTGCATAAGTTTTCTTTTTCTTCTACCCCAAAATGTTTGAACACTTGTATAAAATAAAAATGGTTCATGCATCATTATGGTTTTGTTTTGAAATGCCACTGAAAGTCCAAAATTGAATGTTTGAAACCATGAAGTGACAACAGACACAATCTCGATATTGACAGTTTAATTGAAGAGAATTCCTTAATAATCTGTATACCTACATAGCACCTTTTACAGTTTAGGGTTTGGATTTATCTATCTTTTGGCTAATTCTCCTATTTATGTAATGTGCCCTAAATAAATAAAAAAACTCAATAGTCATGTCTCTTAATTGGCCGCCTTTTATACTTCTTTTCCCTCACTTTTGATCATTTCCGGTCCGTTTTTACTGAAACAAAACGATTCTTCATTCTTCTACTTTTACATTCTCTTTCCCAAGTTCCTTTTCAATCATCTGCTCTACTTTTTAATTATTTATTCTATGACAAAATCTATATATTCTATCCTTTTTTATTATTTTTCATGAAGAAGTTTTTTTCCGTTTTACTTCTAATAAAGTTTGAAAAGCTACTTCAATGCCAGCAACAAGAAAATGGAGAAGAGTAAGGCGGTGGGATTGTTGTATTTAATAAGATTCTATCACTTGAAAGACAACATACTTGTCAAATAATGCAGAGGTCCAATATGTGGTGATTGAACAAAAAGATGATTGAGATTAATTGCAAGCAGTAATGAGTAAAAACAGTAAGTATACTCAAATGAACGACTTATATCGATCATGCAAAACTTTAGAGATCTCCATGTTTCTTTTTTTTATTATTAGTAGAAATCTTGGTGTTGTTTTCTCATTATCTATTCACAGTAATATGATAGAAAGGTGACAAGTTGCTCAGAGAGACTAATGTAATGTATTTTTAAGCCAGGTTAGTTCCTTTGGAATCTTTTTCCTGTTTTATTGTTAGTAAATTTTTCACCTAAGAATATTGTTACTATGAATGTAATTTTGTTTACCCTAATATCTTTTTCGGGTAATTCACTGGTATTTTATTTTTTCTTGTAATAATTGTTTTGAAATGCTATTTATTTTTTGGTGATTCATTAATGTGTTGTTTTTGGGTGATAATTATGATTTTCAATTCATGTTGTTCTCTTTCTTCTTCTTTTTTAAAATTCTGTTTTGGGACCTACTTCCTATTTTGATATCTAATAAGTATCGATTTTATTAAACTGAAAGTAAATTTCTAAAGGTATTATTTCATATAGTTTTTATGTCAATTATCTTTTATATTAAAAAAATAGTTTATACTTCTCGATTTCATGTAAATGGCCTAGATACTTTGATGTCTTTCATGTATTTTACTGAAAGACTGTAAGCATATTTATTTGTTAATTCCTAAGATAAAAAACTATATCAATAATAATAAGTGTTGATGCTATTTTGAGATAGGCGTTATTCGTTACCAGATAATTTATATATCTTCAATGAAAATGACCCAAATAATAAATTCCTCGGATTGTCCAATTGTCAATGAGACCAAAACTTAAAATTTTTGTTAATATTGTTGATTCTCTCCACTTTTTGAAGTAGCATGACATAGAGACAATCAGTCCATACCCAAAATCACATCGAAATCAACCATACTAAGTAATAAGATATCAATTCTAGTCTGCTATCCTCCAATGATCACCATGCACGACCGATACATACGGTCCACAACAGTAGTATCACCCACTGGCATAGATACATGAATAGGTGAAACTAAAGACTCACGAGGCATAAAAATAACGAGTTGTGTGTATTGAATTGATAGGAAAAATTTAGCTTCCAAAATAAATAAACAGATTTTTTGAGATTAAAGAAAATCTTAGTATACTTCGGGTGATACTGAAGATGAAAGGAGTATTTTAGAGTGAAGGAGTTGCTGGTTATGAAAAGTTAGAGACAAAAGAAAACATAAGTAGACATTCTTTTTGAAAAGATAAATGGATAGATAGATGTAAGAAAAGAAAGAAGACGAAAAAAAACAGAAAAAGGTAAAAGAAAGGGAAAAAATAGCGTGAAATTAGAATTTAATTTTACGCATTTGGAGCAGATATTTTTGATCATTGGTTAATTTCTTTTATAGCCTCTCTGCCTTCTTGTAGGTAGGAGTAAAGTCTGCGTACATACTACCCTCCTAGAACCCGCTTGTGGGATTATACTAGATCTGTTATTGTTATTGTTGTTGTTGATTAGCTTATTCTATAAGATGGTGAAGGAATGTGCTACATACAGCCAATTATTATGTCAAGCAGAGAATCAATGACTATAGGGTCTTGACATACCTCTCTTCAGAAGAGCCAAATCCTAAAACATTGTATGTCAAATCATAACTTTGACACTTCTCTAAGACCAAATAGTTAATCCTTTTCTTTTTTTCTCATTATTTGGTTCTCTTTTGTCTCTATATTGTATTATTGTATATTGTTGCAATTGTAATAGAGAAGACAACGTAAACTTGTGAGCACAATAAATGTATTGTAGATGAGGATAACATAGAGTCATAATATAGGAGTCAATAACAATATAATAAAGAGGAAAATCGATAATAAGAGTTCATTTAGATGATGAAAACTGAGAGAAATATCAAGTAATACGATATAGAAAGAAAAAGAAGAACAATGAAAGGCAAAAAATTAAAAAGGGAAGGAATACAAAAACAATTTTCTTTTTTTCCCCCTGTTTTTTGTTTCATTTTTCATTTTCTTTTACTTGAATAGAAGAAAAGTTCATCAAGTAAAAGTTTCATTATATAATTAAAGAAAAATAAGTTCTTAGGTACATGTTTTTGAAATTAGATTAAGAGGGTCGTGGTTAAGCTCTCCAAACACAGAATATATGAACAAATTTCTTAAAATCCCTTTTTCATTTTTAAGGAATATTTGATATTAAAAAATATAGTTCATTTGAACTCTAATTCAACTAAAAACATTTATATTGTGATCTTATTGATATATATAATTAAATTTATCATTCGTATACATAACAACAACAACAACAACAACAACAACAACAACAATAACTATACGTCAGTTCCAAATAAAGTTGGAGTTGGTGATATGAATCATTCTTTTTTTCGTATTTATATACATGAAATAAATTATCAATTCTAAAGTAAATTTATAAAAAGATCATTTCTAAATTTAATAGTATTTTTTCATAACCGCGCGAAGCGCGGAAAATTCCCTAGTATAATCTCTAATTGTAAGTATTAGGTTTAAAATAAGCAAGGTTATTTTACTATATACTATATTTTGCTAAGGGTATTTTTGGCAAGAAGAAAAGTCAAAATTGCTTCTGCTTCTGCTTTTGGGGAGAAGCTATTTTTTTCTACTTCTCTAAAACTGCTTCTACTTCTTCCCAAAAGCACTTTTTTTTCCCAAAAAAACTTGGCCAAACACCTCAAGTTGAGAAAAAAAATACTTTTGGGATAGGGAGAAGCTTGGCCAAACAAGCTATTAATCTTTTTTAATAGTTGTAGAATTAGGGTGAACTTGTCAAGCATGTTATCTCCCTATCTTTTGTGTAAAATTGATGTTAATTTTGTGCTTAATGGCTTAATTATTTGATTATTAATTGAACTCTATTTATGAATTCTAAATCAGACTTTATAAAGGGATAACAGAGCTATGATAGATAAATTTATAGGTAAGATTTTAAAACCTGTTTGACCAAAAAATATTGATTTTGGTTTAACCAATTAGATTTATACAAAGAATGGTTAAGCTTAGTTAGAGATAATATCCAAAAGATAAAGCTACCGGTGTCAAGGCAAAAATAAATAGTGCATTTTGTTCGGGTCGTAAGGAATATGAGTAATGATAGCAGTATTCAATGATCCAAAAAGATGGAATATAGTATTAAATAATAGTGAATAGCAATAAATGATATTTAAGTAAATAAAACATGTGAGTCACTCGAAAAGGGATGGGATTAGTGGTTATTCTTTCTGATAATGATGAATGATTGATTAGCCTTTGAACACTTGGGTTGTTCTTGGATCCGGTAGAAATGCTAGACAAGAATCTTGGTAAAAAAGTTGCTTTTGTATATATGCGATAAAACCAGATTCTCTCTATAAAGTTAATGGGTTCTTTACAAATGAATATATCATGTTCCCTATCATCGTGTCTCTTTCTATTTATAGGGAACATGTTTCTAGAAATTCTAATAGTACAAGTGCAAAAAATGTCCGCTAGAATATTCTCTTTAATGTCCTATCTTGAAACTAGTCGTTATAACTCTGTCAAGGGTATTTGACTTCGACCTCAAAGGTTGATGCCTCCTCGACCTTAATCCTTGCTGACTCTTCGACAACAACCTTCATTGTTTCTTCAACCACTTCGACCTTGGGCAGGTCTCTATGGGAGCCGCACTGGCAACGCATGGCGGCCTATGAATGTCTCACTAACACTATCATAACTTGAGCTTTTTAGAGATAAATTTTGACCTATACAGTTAGTCTCTCTACTCATTGAGATCGACTTCGCGGGGTGAGTTTGATGAGCGGATTATGTCATTGGTGGTCGAGCTTATCAAGCGGACTATACGGGTTGTGGTTGTTGTGAAGAACGAGCGACGTGACCCTCCATGAGCCGCACATTTCAAACTTGCTTCGAATTTCCCGGGTGATTTGTTGGAGTTATCCTATCCAAGGGTTAGGATGACATCATGACTTCATACATTATTATGACGCATAATCCTGATGCATAGCTTTATTTCGTGTGTAACTCTTGATTAGACCTGCCGCTTCGATTCCAGTGCCAATCATGATGAATCGTTTTCGGTTTCGGTGACATGACTTCTATAAATAGGGATTCTTGAACGTAGTTTTGAAGATTAAATCTTCTAACGTTTCGAAGCACCAAACCTCTCTCCTGCTTTCTTCTTCTCTGATTCTCCTTTCTATGTTTCATTGACTTGCACCGTTTTTCATTCTTTCCCGTTTGTTAGTTTCCTCCATTACCTTGAATCATATCAAACATATCTTCTTAGGCTCGCAAAGGGAGTCGTGTTGCTCCCTTGGCTGTGGTGTTTCCCTCCCATGGGGAGAGAGTTTCCTCCATTGTTGAGGATGAAGCCTTCCCGTCAATGGAGGAAATAATCCTCCGTATTCCCGACTCTATGTCTAACCTTACCAAAGTACCTGATTCGTGCTTGGAGTCTTTAAATCAACGATGACGCCTAAGGAATTGGAAGAACTCAAGGTCAAATTCGACCTTAGAAACCATGTCGAGCTGATCCCGGGCGAAGGGGATGTGTACACGTCCATCGCCCTGGGTACTGTGCTCTTTATGCCTACCCCTTCCTCATTGACTATTCTTTCCCCCTCCTTCCGCTGGTGGAAGAATTTTATCTTTACTATGCTCAACTTGTGCCATACGTCTACAAGGGTATCAAGATGCTAACTAAGTTTTCTGAGTTGGCCGGGGTCGAACTGACACTACAGCACTTAGCACATTTATTCGCCCCTAACTTCTATAGGGTAACGATGCTGAACCTTTACCACCGAGGAGGCAAATGTTTGGTGGTGAAGATGGATGACAAACACAATTGTCAGTTTTGTCTTAACTTCTTCTTCGTCAGAACCGAGTATGTCGTGACCAATGTCAACGGCTTTCTTGAGGCTTGGAACTACACTCGTGAGTGTCTTGTTTCTTTATGTGTTTGCTTGGTTCTGAATTCTGATTTTTCACTTTCCTCTTTTGCAACCAATAGCCAGCCTCCTCCTTTGGTCGTTCATATCTCTGACTGGGTTGAGCGATTCCTCCCCCATATTGTAGGAATTCGCGATTGGCCGAGTTTTTTTTAAGAGATTCAAACATGCTCTTCCCTTGACAGGTAATTTCTTTTCTTTGATCGTGGTCGTTCTACTTCCCATTGTGTGTGGATTCGTTTTGCTAACATGAGGTTATGTCATTTTCTCAAGCAGGGGATCTTCTTGGAGGAGCCGGGCACTGGTGCCCTCTTTTTGAAGGACGACTATTGCGCCTTCAGCTTCTACCCCTGTTTCGACTGCTATATCTTCCGTACCGGTCTCAACCTCAGCTGCCGCAGTCCGAAAGCCCGTCTCTATTCCATCTGCTGCTTCTGCTCCTCAACTCTTTTCACTAATTGATAAGGACGACGTCTCTCCTGATGACGGTGGTCTAATGCCTCGTAAGGGGAGAGCCGTAGATGCGGGAGGAAGGAGGCCGGTAGCAGTCGAATTGGGGGATTCTGGCTTTGTTCTTTGAGAGACGGCCATAGTGCATATTGGAGAGAGCCCCGAGGCAGGTACCGAGGCCCCACACTTGGAGGAGACAAGCATGCATCTTGCGGGGGACATGGTCGAGGACGAGGTTAATAATGACATCATTTCACTTCCGAGGGATGAAAAGGCCTCATCTTATGGGGTCACGGTGGATGTCCCTTCTGCGGCTGATGACAGAGGGAAGGTCGTCGCTGAAGAGGATATTGGATCTGACTCCAACATGGATATGGATGAGTTGAGGATGATCGATGAGGGACTTACTCAACTCAAAGTGAGGTTGGAAGGGGGCTCCAGGACTATTATGATCCTAATGGATCGTAATCTTCTTGTAAACACCGAGGAAATAGTCCCTTCTATTGGTCCTATTTGTTCTAAAATTGAGGATATGACCCTCGAGACGATAGACAACATCATCCTATTGAATAACATTTCTGGCCTTGCTCTTCGAGTAAGTACAATTGTTGTCCGTTCTTTTCCTTATGTTTTACTTTCTTTTGTAATCTCTAATTTCTTTTCTTTGTTTTGCATACAGTTATTCTGGAGATCGAGGAAGCTAGCTGGGAGAAGAAACGTAAAGATATTTACGAGAAATTGAAGGACAAGTATTCTAAATGTCTTGCAAAGTATCGGGAGCTCCGGTGTTATCTCCCCTAAGGTGGTGATGTGTGCCAGTTGAGGGAGGACTTGAAAGAGAGAGACGAGAAGCTGATGCGGGTTGTGGAGAAATGCAGCATCCTGGAAGGGACATTGAGGAGCAAAGAAGAGGAGCTTGAGCTTAGTAGGGGCATAGAAGCCCAATGTAGTGATCTCCAAGCCCAAGTGGTCATGCTGTGAGGCCAACTCGAAGAGTATCAATTCAGGGCGGAGGCTCTTAGTAGCAAGGTCGCCAAGAAGCAGGAGGATCTAGAGAAGGTAGAGTCAGCTCGGTCGGAAGCTCAGAGGAAGGCAAAGTCTCTTGTAGTAGCGAATTGAACTCTTCATTCTGAGCGAGAAAATGACTTGTCGACGACGAGGCTTAAAGAAGAGCGGCTTGATGAAAGGATTAGGGAGTTGGAGAAAGATACCTCTAATCTTTATGATCAGGTTGCTGCTCTAGAGACCGAGAAGGTCGAACTACTCGCACGACCTTCTTCATTTATGACTTCGGGCTTCCCCAACGTTCCTTATAAAATGTATGAAGAGTGGATTCACACAGAGGCCTGATTGGATGTGCTTCGTGAGTTGCACGTGGTAGGTTCTGTTCCTATCCCAGACTTTGAGGATGCTCGGGTCAAGGATTGCGAGGCTCGTATTACTTTTGTCTATGACCCGACCACGCCTCGTCCTGGTGAAGAAGAGGAGGACGGTAAGGATGTTATAGACCGCCTTGAGGATGAGGCCACATATGATTCCATATGGCGAGGATGGAGAGGACGTTCAATGCCAGGCCGATGAGGGTGTCGCGGGTCGTGATGGTAGTGTCCAGCAGTAGTTTTTTATTTTTTCTATCATTTTTGTGTATTTTTGTTAGCGTCTTCAAGAGCCTTTGTAAGAAACCTTTGTTTATAAATATCAGAGTTGGTTTTTTCTTTCATTTGCACCTTTCTTGTTTGATGTGGTCTGTTACTGTACTTTGCGTGTTTTGCTCCTTCATACTTTTGTCGTTGTCCTTGTATATATCAAAGTTTATTGAAAACGTGGCCGAGGGTCGATAGGTGTTATTTGAACTTGATCGAATTCTTACCTCTTTAAATTGCGGTTGAGGGCCGTTAGTTGTTGTTCGAACTTGGTCAAACTTATCCTTTTATTGATCTCGGCCGAGCGCCGGTAGGTATTGTTCGAACTTGATCAAACAATTTACCTTTTTTGTATCATGGCTGAGGGCCGGTAGGTGTTGTTCGAACTTGGTCGAACATAACCTATGTTAATCATGGTCGTTGGACGATAGGTGTTGTTCAAGCGGGGTCGAACATAACCTTTTGTTAATCGCGACCGAGGGCCAATAGGTGTTGTTCGAGTGGGGTCGATCATAACCGTTTGTTAATCACGGCCGAGGGCCGGTAGGTGTTGTTCGAACTTGGTCGAATATAACCTTATGTTAATCGTGGTCGAGGGCCGATATGTGTTGTACGAGTGGGGTCGAACATAACCTTTTGTTAATCACGACCGAGGGTCGGTAGGTATTGTTCGCACTTGGTCGAACATAACCTTATGTTAATCATGGCTGAGGACCGATAGGTGTTGTTCGAGCGGGGTCGAGCATAACCTTTTGTTAATCACAGCCGAGGTCCGGTAGGTGTTGTTTGAACTTGGTCGAACATAACCTTTTTTTAATCACGGCCGAGGGCCGGTAGGTGTTGTTAGAACTTAGTTGAACATAACTGAGAGGTGTTTCTAATAAACGTAAGTTTCTTATTACTTTGATGTTGTTGCTCTAATTACATGATTGGAGAGAGTTACAAATTTTTTGGGGATTTACTGGCATTCAAGTCCTAGTCTATCTATTCTCTTCATTGCTCTACTTGAAGAGTATTGAGGAGTCGGCTATGAAAGAGAAAAGCAGTCCCTCCCTCGCATACTTTGACCCAAAGTATTCCCATTGTCTCCTCGTTAAAAAACTCATTGCGAAAACCCTAATGAGACAAAAGTCAAGTAAGGGAAAAAAATACGACTTTGGGACACTTTTTCCCTTAAAGCTACAGTATTTGAGGTGGCTGATGTTCCAACTATTCAGTAGTTGTTTTCCTTCCATTGTCTATAATTGGAATGAACCCTTGTTCGCTTTGGCTGTAATGTTGTACGGGCCATCCCAGTTTGTTCCCAGCTTGCCTTCCCGTGGGTCTTTGATTTCTTGAGTTTTGGCTTTGAGTACGTAGTCTCCGACTTTGAGCGGCCGGACCTTTGCTTTCTTGTTGTAATAACGTTTTGCTTGCTTCTTTTGGGCGACCATCTTTATATACGCCATATCTCTTCGTTCATCGATTTCATCGAGTTCCTACTTTATACTCTCATCATTACTAGTACTGCATTCGTAGGAGTACCTTAGGCTGGGTTCTTTGACTTCGACTAGTATAACAGCTTCGGTCCCATAGACCAAAGAGTAGGTCCTCTCTCATGTGCTTGTCTTCAGAGTAGTTCTGTACGTCCATAATACTTCTGGCAGTATCTCCAGCCACAGTCCCTTGGCATCTTCGATCTTTTTCTTTGTGATGTTTAATATGGACTTGTTGGAGGACTCTGGTTATCCATTATCCACTGGGTGATACAGGGTTGAAAGTATCCTCCTGATATGCCATTTATCAAAGAATTTGATGGTTTTCTTTCCTGTGAACTGGGGCCCGTTGTCCCAGCTGATCTCATTGGGCAGACCGAATCGGCAGATGATGTTCCTCCATATAAATGTGATTACCTCTTGTTCACATATTTGGACGAACGCTCATGCTTACAACCATTTAGTGAAATAGTCAGTTAAAACCTAACGAAATCGTACATTACCTCGCCTTGCTGGGAGGGGGCGTACGATGTCCATTCCCCACTTGATGAATGGCCACGGAGAGGTGACTGAGTGGAGGTGTTCTCCTTCTTGGTGAATTATTGGGGCGTACTTCTGGCATTGTTCGCATTTCTTCACAAATTCTAAGCGTCCTTTTTCATGGTAGGCCAATAGTATCTTGCCCATATGAGGCATCTGACGAGTGATCGATTACCGGAATGAGCGCCGCAATGTCCTTCATGGACTTCTTCGAGGACGCGCTGGGTTTGGTTTGGACTTAAGAATTTCGCTAAAGGACCGCCATAAGTCCTCTTGTACAAGTCGCTATGGAGGAGACTGTATCTGGCTGCTTGCATTCTTAGTTTCTTGGATTCTTCTTGTCGTTTGGGAGTGTGTCGTCCTGAAAATATGCGGAAAATAGCGTACATCTATGAATGTGGTCGAGGTCCTCTAGGGTCGGGTCCACAGCCTTGACCATTTCGGGATCCATGATGACGTCCCAGGTCTCTTCTTGTGTCGATCTCGACCCTATTGATTGCTATGCCTCTTTTCTTTGTCTTTTTTCTGTTTGGTTGTCGTGCCATCTAAGGCAATACGGTAGCACCCCCCGGGATGTGTGCTATTCCCCGGATATTTGCAGGATGACACACTCCCAAATGACAAGAAAGAAGACAAGAAACTAAAAATGGAAGCAGCCAGATACAGTCTCCTCTATAGCGACCTGTACAAGAGGACTTACGACGGCCCTATAGCAAAATTCTTGGGTCCAAACCAAACCCAGCGCGTCCTCGAAGAAGTCCATGAAGGGCATTGCGGTGCTCACTCCGGCAATCGAGCACTCGTCAGATGCCTCATATGGGCAGGATACTATTGGCCTACCATGAAAAAGGATGCTTAGAATTTGTGAAGAAATGCAAACAATGCCAGAAGTACGCCCTAATGATTCACCAAGCAGGAGAACACCTCCACTCAGTCACCTCTCTGTGGCCATTCATCAAGTGGGGAATAGACATCGTACGCCCCCTCCCAGCAAGGCGAGGTAATGTACGATTCCGTTAGATTTTTAATTGACTATTTCTCTAAGTGGTTGTAAGCAGGAGTGTTTGCCCAAATATGCGAACAAGAGGTAATCACCTTTATATGGAGGAACATCATCTGCCGATTCGGCCTACCCAAGGAGATCAGCTAGGATAACAGGCCCCAGTTCACGGGAAAGAAAACTGTTGAATTCTTCGATAAATGGCATATTAGGAGGATACTTTCAACCCTGTATCACCCATCGGGTAATGGACAAGCAGAGTCCTCCAACAAATCCATATTAAACATCACAAAGAAAAAGATCAAAGACGCCAAGGGACTATGGTTGGAGATACCGCCAGAAGTATTATGGACGGATAGAACTACTTCGAAGACAAGCACATGAGAGAGGCACTGCTCTTTGGTCTATGGGACCGAAGTAGTTATACTAGTCGAAGTCAAAGAACCCAGCCTAAGGTACTCCTACGAAAGCAGTACTAGTAATGATGAGAGTAGAAAGTAGGAACTCGATGAAATCGATGAACGAAGAAATATGGCGTATATAAGGATGGTCGCCCAAAAGAAGAAAGCAAAACGTTATTACAATAAGAAAGCAAAGGTCCGGCCGCTCAAAGTCGGGGACTACGTACTTAAAGCCAAAACTCAAGAAATCAAAGACCCACGGGAAGGAAAGTTGGGAACAAACTGGATGGCCCGTACAACATTACAGCCAAAGCGAACAAGGGTTCATTCCAATTAGAGACAATGGAAGGAAAACAACTACTGAATAGTTGGAACATCAGCCACCTCAAATACTGTAACTTTAAAGGGAAAAGTGTCCCCAATTCGTACTCTTTTATAAGGCCCCGTTAAAATTTACTAAAACTCGGGGTTTTCTGGTGCCAAGTTAGGCTAATGTATTTGAGGGTTGTACTACGGTACAATCTATCATCTCAGATCGAGGTTCACAGCTAACTTTTGGAAGCAATTTCAGCAAGGTTTGGGTACTCAGGTGAATCTTAGTACAACCTTCCATCCACAAACCGACGGGCAGGCTGAGCGGACTATTTAGATGCTTGAGGATATGTTGCGCACTTGCGTTCTTGACTTCAAGGGAAGCTGGGATGATCATTTTCTGCTCATAGAATTTGCCTACAATAATAGTTATCATGCTAGAATTCAGATGGCACCGTTTAAGGCTTTATATGGTAGGAGATGTAGATCTCCCATTGGATGGTTCGAGATTGGGGAAACAGAGTTGATAGGTCCATACCTTATGCATCAAGCTATAGAGAAGGTTAATATCATTACAGGACGGTTGAAAAAAGCTCAGAGTCATCAGAAGTCCTATTCATATGTGCGTCACAGGGACTTGGAATTCAAAGAGAAGGATTGGGTATTCTTGAAAGTTTCCCCCATGAGGGGTATAATGCAGTTTGGCAAGAAAGGAAAGTTGAGCCCGAGGCATGTCGAATCGTACAGAATCATCCAGAGGATTGGTCGGGTGGATTACAATCTTGAACTAGATCCATAGATGTCTTCAGTACACCCGGTGTTTCATGTATCCATGTTGAAGAAGGTGGTTAATGGAGACCCGTCGCTTGTTGTTCTAGTTGAGATTATTGAAGTTAATGAAGAATTGACTTATGAGGAGATTCTAGTTTCCATTTTTGATAGGCAGGTTCGAAAGTTGAGAAATAAAGAGATTGTCTCCATAAAAGTGTTATGGCGAAACCAACAGGTTGAAGAGGCCACTTGGGAAGCTGAGGAAGAGATGGAGAAGAAGTACCCTCATTTGTTTGAATAGCTATGTAATTAAGTAGTTATGTTCTATGGAAATATTGAGAGCTTACCTTCTATGAATTATATATCACTTGTACAATTGATGTTAATGGTGTTCCTTTTTGGTAATATATTGCTTATGAGGCCACGGTTGGTGTTGTTTTCATGTTATGTTGCGTCGTTGATTTTGTATATATTGTTAGGATTAGTTTATGGGATTCTCAGACTGGTAGATAGGCTCAGTTATAGGAGAAACTCTGCAAAATTTTTAAAAGTTTGGGGAGTTAGTCAAAATTTGGAACTTCTGGTGTATGAAGTAATAGTTGAGCCACATTGGATGCTGATGGCGGATTTTGACCCTCATTCGAAGACGAATGATCTTAAGCGAGAGAGAATGTAAGGCACGATAAAATTTTACTAAAACTTGGGGTTTCGTGGCGGCGAGTTAGGCTAATGTGTTTGAGCTTGCAACGGTATGGACGTTTTGGGTTGTAAAGTGCGTCGGGGAGTTGAAGAATTTGTTTTGCTCAACATGGCATTTCTGTAGTCCATTATGCCACCGTAGATCCGCCGCGGAGTGAAGCAGAGAAATGGGCCAATTTTGGAGGTTATTTTGCGGTCCACTATGCGACCGCATAATTATTTCGCGGGCCGCACATCTATCGCAGAACCAGTAGGAGAAAACTTCAAAAGAAGGTTCTGCGGCCCATAATGCGACCGCAAAATTGATTTGCGGACCGCAGATCAGTCGTAGACCTGTCTAGACCTTCCCTGTTCTTGGGGCCATTTCTGCGGTCCCCTTTGCATGCCGCATAGTTAGGTCGCAGACCCAACTTCATAAGTTTATGTTTTGGAAAATTTCACCCCGGCCACATTCTTATAAAACAACCTTGGGGTTATTTTAGGAGGTTCAAACTGATATTTTAGTGAGAGAAAAGTGGTCTAGAGTGAGAGGAGAAATCCCTAAGCTATTTGTTCATCAATCCTTGCTCAAGACTTGGAGAATTCACAAGGAAAAACTCACAAGGTCTTCATCCAAGAGGTAAGATTCCATACCCTAGTCTTCAATTTTGAGTTTGGGGTAGAAAATGGATAATAGGGGGTGTGATTCTGGGGTGTGATTCTTAGGTATGGGGGTGTTATCTATGCATGCATGCACCAACAAAGTTGTGGGAAGGTAGAGATTGAGTCGTGGGATGAAGAAATCCATCATAGGAGGACCTTAAAATCATAATGCCCACCTAGTGTGTGATACTATGCTCAAATAAGCTGAACCCGCGAGTATCTTCCTAATTACGGTTCAATTTCGTTATGTTTCTAAATAGATTGAAGTTGCTAGGATTTTCGGATCATTGTAGTACTTAAGGGAGCTCAAAGCGAGGTATGTTGGCTAAACTCCTCTTGTAGAATCGTAGACATGGTGTGGGTTGTATAGTGGTGTTGGGAAAGTCAAACTAGAATGTTGTATTTGTATCACATGTTCCACTTTTAAACTATGAATGTGTAATATAATATTTTGGAGACTTATTAATGATGTAACTAATGGTAATAAATTGTTGTTTCTCACATGGTCTTCTCATGGTCTAATTAATAAAATAGAACTTCTCTTTATTCATGGGTGAGTTCAGGTAGAAGGTATTGTACAGGCTTGCTCGGTCGGGTTATCTCGGTTGAGCGTAGGTCGCACTCCCTGAGGTCGGGGTATGACATCTTTTTCCCTTACTTGAGTTTTGTCCCATTAGGGTTTTCTCGAGGAGGTTTTTAACAAGGCAACAATGGGAACACTTCGAGTCGAAGCAAGTGAGGGAGAGACTGTTTTTCTCTTTCATTGCCTAGCTCCTCAATACTCTACAAGTCAAGCAATGAAGGGACTAGATAGACTGGGACTGGAACGCCAACCAATGCCCAAAAAATTTGTAACTCTCTTCAATCATGTAATTAGAGCAACAACATCAAAGTAATAACAAACTTACGTTTATCAGAAACACCTCTCGGCCCTCGGCCACGATTAACATAAGGTTATGTTCGACCAAGTTCGAACAATACCTACTGGCCCTCAGCCATGATTAACAAAAGGTTATGTTCAACCAAGTTCGAACAAAACCTACCGGCCCTCGGCGGCGATTAACAAAAGGTTATGTTCGACCCGCTTGAATAACACCTATTGGCCATCGACTACGATTAACATAAGGTTATGTTCGACCAAGTTCGAACAACACCTACCGTCCCTCGGTCGTAATAAAAGAAAGGTAAAATTTTTTACCAAGTTCGAACAATACCTACCAGCCCTCGGCGAGATCAATAAAAGTATAAGTTCAACCAAGTTCTAACAACACCTACCGGCCCTCGACTGCAATTTAAAGAGGTAAGAATTCGACCAAGTTCGAATAACACCTATCAACCATGTTTTCAATAATCTTTGATATATACATGGACAATGACAAAAGTATGAAGGAGCAAAAAACACAACCTTCAACACCTTCTCCATCATCTTTCGGAGGGTATATGGAATAATACCAGGCCTCGTCCTCAAGGAGGTCTATAACATCCTCACCTTCCTCCTCTTCTTCACCAGGACGAGGCGTGGTCGGGACATAGCCACAAGCAATTCGAGCCTCGCGAGCCTTGACTTGAGCATCCTCAAATTCTGCGGTAGGAACAGAACCCGCCATGTGCAACTCACGAAGCATATCCAATCGGGCCTCGACGTGAATCCACTCTTCATAGAACTCATAAGGAATGTTGGGGAAGCCAGAAGCCGCATATGAAGTAGGCCGTGCGAGAAGTTAGGCCTTCTTGGCCTCCAAATCAACAACCCTATCATAAAGATTAGAGGTCTCTTTCTCCAATTCCCCAATCCTTTCATCAAGACGCTTTTCTTTAAGCCTCGCCGTCGACAAGTCATTTTATCACTTAGAATGAAAAGTTCAGTTCACCACTTTAAGAGACTCTGCCTTCCTCTGAGCTTCCGACCGAGATGACTTTGCCTTCTCTAGATCCTCCTGCTTCTCGGCGACCTCGCCACTAAGAGCCTCCTCCATGAATTGATACTCTTCGAGTTGGCCTCGCAGCAGGACCACTTGAGCTTGGAGATCACTACATTGGGCTTCTACGCCCCTGCTAAGATCAAGTTTCTCCTCTTTGTTCCTCAACGTCCCTTCCAGGACGCTGCATTTCTCCACAACCTGCATCAGCTCCTCGTTCTCTCCTTCAAGTCACCCCTTAGCTGACACACATCGTCGCCTTCACGGAGCCGACACCGGAGCTCCCGATACTTTTCAAGACATTTAAAATACTTGTCTTTCAAATTCACGTAAATATCTTTATGTTTCTTCTCTCGGCGAGCACCCTCGATCTCCAGAATAACCGTCTGCAAAATGAAGAAAAGAAATTAGATCTTACAAAAGAAAGCAAAACATAAGAAAAAGAACGGACAATAGTTGTACTTACCCGGAGAGCAAGGCCAGCAATGTTATTCAACAGGGTGTTGTCGTCTATCGTCTCGAGGGTCATATCCTCAATTTTAAAACAAAGAGGACCGAGGTAAGGGACTATTTGCTCGGAGTCAGATCCAACATCCACTTCAGCAATGACCTTCCCTCTATCATCTGTCGCGGAAGGGACGTCCACCGCGACCTCAGAAGATGAGGCCTCTTCATGCCTCAGAAGTGAAAGGCCATCATTATGCACCTCGCCCTCGACCATGTCCCCCACAGGACACATGCTTGTTTCCTCCAAGTGCGGGGCCTCGGGACCTGCCTCAGGGCTCTCTCCAATGTGCATTGTGGCCGTCTCTCGAAGAACAAAGCCACAATCCCTCAAATCGACGACTACCGACCTCTCTTCTCCCGCATCTACGGCTCTCCTCTTACGAGGCATTAGACCACCGTCATCATGAGAGACGTCGTCCTCATCAACTAGTGAAAAACGTTGAGAAGCAGAAGCAACATATGCAATGGAGATGGGCTATCGGACTGCGGCAGTTGAGGTTGAGACCGGTTTGGAAGATGTAGTAGTAGAAACAGGGGTAGAAGCTGAAGGCGCAACAGGCGTCCTTCGGAAAGAGGGCACCAGTGCCCGGCTCCTCCGAGAAGATCCCCCACTTAAGAAAAAAACACAGCATCAAGTTAGCAAAACGAATCCATACATAATGGGAAGTGGAACGGCCACAATCAAAGAAAAGAAATTACCTATCGAGGGTAGAGCATGTTTGAATATCTTGAAAAAACTCGGCCAATCACGGATTCCTACGATATGGGGGAGGAGTCGCTCGACCCAGTCAGAGATGTGAGCTACCAAAGGAGGAGGATGGCTATTGGTTGCAAAAGAGGAAAGCGGGGAATTAGAATTCAGAACCAAACAAACACAGAAAGAAACATGACACTCACGAGTGTAGTTCCAAGCCTCAACCAAGCCGTTAACATTGGTCACGACGTCTTCGGTTTTGATGAAGAAGAAGTTAAGCCAAAACTGACGATTGGCTTTGTCATCCATCTTCACCACCAAATATTTGTCTCCTCGATGGTGAAGGTTCAACATCGTTACCCTATAGAAGTTAGGGACGAATAGATGTGCTAATTATTGCAACATCAGTTCGACCCCAGCCAACTTGGCAAACTTAGTCAGCATCTTGATAACCTTGTAGACGTGCGGCGCAAGTTGAGCAGGGCAGACGCCGTAGTGATGATAAAATTCTTCCACCAGCGGAAGGAGGGGGAAAAATAGCTGATGAGGAAGGGGTAGGCATAAAGAGCGTAGTACCCAGGGCGATGGACCTGTACCATATCCCCTTCGGTCGTGGTTTGGAAGATCGAATTTGACCTTGAGTTCTGCCAATTCCTTAGGCGTCATCGTCAATTTAAAGACTCCAGGTGCGGGGTTAGGTACTTTGGTAAGGTCAAACCTGGAGTCGAGATTACAGGGTATTTATTCCTCCACCGACGAGAAGGCTTCATCCTCAGCAATGGCGAAAGAGATCTCCCAATGGGATGGAAACACCACAACCAAGGGATCAACATGACTCCCTTCGCGAGCATCAAAAGATACGTTTGACATGATTCAAGGCAATGGAGGAAAGTAACAAACAGGAGAGAATGAAAACGGGGCAAGTCAATGAATCAAAGAAAGGAGATTCGGAGAAACAGAAAACAGGAGAGCGGTTTGGCGCTTCGAAACATTAGATTTAAAATTCAAAACCAGGTTCAAGAATCTCTATTCATAGAAGTCATGGCACCGAAACTGAAAACGATTCATCATGATTGGCATCAAAATTGAAGCATCAGGTCTAATAAAGAGTCACACACGAAACGAAGCTACGCATCGGGAATATACATCATAATGACGTAGGAAGTCATGATGTCATCCTAATACTTGGACAGGATAACTCCAACAAATCACCCGGGAAACTCAAAGTAAGTTTTAAATATGCGGCTCACGGAGGGCCACATCGCCCGTTCGTCACAACAACCACGACATGTATGGTCTGCTTGATAAGCTCGACCACTAATGACATAATCCGCTCATCAAACTTGCCCGCGAAGTCGACCTCAATGAATGGGACCCGCAAAGTCTAAAAAGCTCAAGTCATGATAGTGTTAGTGAGGCATTCACAGGCCGCCATGTGTCGCCAGTGCGGCTCCCATAGAGACCTGCCCAAGGTCGAAGTGGTTTAAGAAACAATGAAGGTTGTGGAGGAAGAGTCAACAAGGATTAAAGTCGAGTAATCATCAATCTTTGAGGTCGAAGTCGAACACCCTTGACATAGTTATAACGGCTAGTTTCAAGATAGGACACTAAAGCGAATATTCTAGCAGATATTCTATGCACTTGTACTATTAGGATTTCTAGGAATATGTTCCCTATAAATAGAAAGAGACACAATAATAGGGGACATGAGATATTAATTTGTAAAGAACACATTAACTTTATAGAGAGAATCTAGTCTTATCGCATATATACAAAAACAACCTTTTTACCAAGATTCTTGCCTAGCATTTCCACCATATCCAAGAACAACCCAAGTGTTCAAAGGCTAATCAATCATTCATCATTGTCAGAAAGAATAACCAGTGATCTCATCCCTTTTCAGGTGACTCACACGTTTTATTTACTTAAATGCCATTTATTGCTACTTACTATTATTTAATGATATATTCCATCTTTTTGGATCATTGAATATTGCTATCATTACTCAAATTCCTTACCACCCGGACAGAACACACTATTTATTTTGCCTTGACACCGATATCTTTATCTTTTGGATATTATCTCTAACTAAGATTAACCCTTCTTTGTATAAATCGAATTGGTTGAGCACCCCAATTTTTCTCTACGTACAAAGTGATTTCAGGAGACTCTACAAACCCTTCTATGCATTGTTGAAATGGCCGCTCCCCCGCCGTCCGGTGGTGGTAAGCCACTGGAAAAAGCCCAAAAACATGCACAATCCTACTGCTGCCACAATAATCACTAGTTCCCCAGCTGTTATGGTTATCAAAGATGGTGGAACAAAAGCTGTAGCAACTAATCGACTGTACTCTGACAAAAATCATCAACTCGCGATTGGGCCAAAATAGATATCTTAAAGCCATGGAGAGTCTTCTCCACCTCAAACACAGCAAACCAAACAAATATCCGGGCAAACATTCTCTGGCAATAAGAAGTTGTTTCTTCGACATATGACTGGGGATAAAACCATGGCTCCAAGTCCGGCACCGGAAATATATCTCAACATGCAAGAACACACAACTGAAGAACTTGTTGCTCCAGGTGCTCGATATAATGCCACAACCAATTCTCTCACCCAATTGAGTGCACAAGGTAAATCTATATCTCCTTTAAACCAATTGGAATTTAATTATCAACCTGCAATCCAACCACCTCATAAGACTATGGAACGACATCTTCATACACTGAACCACAAAATGTGATAATTAACTCTAGAGCCATTATCCCTGTTTCTAACCTAGATGTTGAGAATGACCTTTATAATGTTAAGGAATCACCCAATTCAACTCACAAAACAAACCAATGACACCATCCCAAATCAGCAAGCAAACAATGTAGTAACACAACACCTTCCAACAAGTCAAGAATAACCCCAAAACTAACCCAATACCACAAGAAATACCTTGCCAAGAATATCCTCCAACTTCGATAAGCCTGAGCAACCTAAACACTCCAATCAACACCCGATATCAAAGCAAACTTCTAACACCATAAATACCAATACACTGCCATCAGAAACCAACCCCAAAACCAAACAACCAACTATTAACCGACCTGCCCCCATCCACCACCCATAGTCAAACACTCTTATGTTAACAAGTTGAGGGCAAGACATGAGGCTGAGGTATAGCCAATTGAATTCACTCCGCCTAAGATCACTACCAAGTAAGGATAACCGGTTGTAATTTCCACCAGGGAGGATTACATGGTAAAGTTGGCTACAAGGTGAAAGTTTACTGTGGTGGGCAAATTCTCAAATACTATGCCCAGAATTGAGGCCATCAGGAGAAGTTTTGTGGCACAAACTGAATTAAATAGAGTTAGTAAAATTGCCCACTTCAGTGCCAAGACTGTTTATATTGATCAAGATAATGAATATGATAATATCACTATCTAGACAAGGCAATTCATGTACATTCAGGGACAAATCATGAAGTTGGAAGCTTGGACACCTACATTCAACCCTGCTGAAGACTCTCCAATTATGACAATATCGGTAGTCATTCCAAAATTGCCTTGGCATTTTTACTACATGGAAATTCTAAGAGGGATCCTTTCTCCTATTGGAAAGGCACTCCACCTGGATCTGGCATCTTTTTAAAAGACAAAGGGCAGTGTGGCAAAGGTCAAAATGCAAAGTGATTGGACCAAAACAAGAACCCATCATGTCTGGTTGGGATTTAATGACAAACAGGATGAAAAAGGAGATGGACAGTGGCTAGAGGTTCAGTATGAAAACATACCTGAGTACTGCTCATACTGCAAATATCTTGCTCATAACATACAAGCTTGCCGAGTCAAACAAAAGGATGAAGAAAACAAGAAGAAGAAAAATAATCCAGAAGTCAATAAGGAAATACCAGATCAGCAAAATAATTCTGAAAAACAACCAAAGGTGCAAAATCAACAAGGTCAAAAAAAGAAACACAACAATGAAGGTAAAGACAACAATGCTGGAAACCACCAAAATAGTAAGAAGCACAAAAGCATAGGGCCCAACCCTTAAACGGATGAATGGCAAACATAGAGGAAAATACACTTCAAAGGATACAAACAATAGAATAACAAGAAGCAGAATCATCATCCTGGACAAAAACAAAATCCTGAACAACAGGTGTGGAGGGCAAGCAATCAACAAGAAGGCAATAAGAATCAAGATAAAACTGATGCCCAACCTGTAGATACAGTCAGTGCAAATCTAACTCATGTTGAGAAGGGTGCAAGTACTATCTCTCAAGAGCTACCTCAACCAGGCCTTCCAGAGATACCTCAACCACATGAAGTTAGTTCCAAAGAAGATGAAGCAGATGAAACCAAACAACAAAAAATTGAATATGGTACAGAGGAAGAATACTGTGACATAGTGACTTCTGAAGATGAAGATCAGCCCAGTGATATGAGAATACTGATTAAAGGTAATGATCATATAGTTTTTGATTTCCAAATCCAGCCCCCAAAACCTAAGCACAAACCAAGCCAGAAAAAGGAGGGCAATGAAAAGGAAGGGTATCAATACCAATCAGCACAGTGCAGATAATGACAATACAACTACCTTACCTAAATAACAGCCTCAGAACCCAAGCAGGATACCAGGATCTGAAGTTGAGAATCCAAGCAGAGTTGAAGGTTACACGGACAAAGGGATTGATAATCCCTCATTGCCAACACTTGTGGACAAATGAAGGAACTTGGAAGAAAAGGGAGCAGTTAGTTCTTGTGGCTTGCATGCAGAAACACAACATCAGCAGCCCAACCTCCTTACAGATATGATTGATGGAATTCTTCCACTCAATAGGTTACCTCCTGTAAGTCCAGAGGAAGATGAGTACATGCCCATACAGTCAAAAGATGACAACCAAGGGGACCCAAAAGTAGACTTTGAAGAATTCAGAGGAGGATCTGATGATAAACAACATTGTAGTCTTCTAATGGTAGCTATAAATGGTATTCCTGGGAAAGGAAAAGCCACAACTACACTGCCAGTACCCTCAAAAGTCAGAAATACACCCAGATTAACCAGAAGCAAAGCTTCAACCAACAATAATATTCCACCAAAATCCAAAAGAACCCCATCAGTTTTAAATGATTAGTACAATCATTTAGAATGCAAGATGAATAAGATCCTCTAGAGCCATTGAAAGGCTCAAAACTCTGAAACAAATTCATAAACTCTCTTTCATTGCTGTTTTGGAACTCTGAAACAAATTCATAAACTCTCTTTCATAAACTGTAATTGGGGATTTCAATTTCATTGCTTCTATTGAAGAGAAGATTGGAGGAATCCCATACCAGATGAACAAAAGCCTGGACTTCCTCACTATGATAAAAGACTATGGGCTCACAGACCTTGGCTATTATGGACCAAGACATACATGGTCTAACAAAAGGTGGCCCGACTCTATTGTCTGGAAAAGGATGAATAGAGGTCTTGTAAATGATAAATGGCTTACTCTCTTCCCAACCACAACTGTCACTCATATAGCCTCTGCTAGATCAGATCATTCTCCATTGCTTATGGAGATGAATGTGAGACAAGAAATAGGAAGAAGATACTTTAAATTCCTCAATTACTTAGTCGAAAATGATACCTTCATGCCTCTGATCCATAAAGATTGGAACATGAATGTCAATGGTAGTGCAATGTAGATCTTTCATCAGAAATTAAAGTCTATCACTAAGGCTCTGAGCCCATGGTCTAGGTAACAATATGGTGATATCTTCCAAAAGCCTAAAGAGTTTAAACAGAAAGTCAAGGAAATTGAGGAGAAATGGATCAATACTAACAATCCAGTTGATATGATTAACTTACAAGAGATACATGCCGAATATGTAAGACACCTAAAGGCTGAAGAAGCATTATTGAAACAGAAGACTCGACTTCAATGGTTTAAAGAGGGTAATGCAAACACCAGATACTTTCACAGCCTTATTAGAGGAAGAAGGAGGAGGTTGTACATCCACAACGTCAAAGATGAAGATGGAGATTGGATACAAGGGGATGAAGACATTGGTGAAGCAACTTGCAACTATTTTGAAGACCTTTTCACTGAAACAGGGGGTGTAATCAGACAGGATCTCCTCTCTCATATTCCAACCATGATAACTTTTGAGGATAACACTAATCTCACAAGAGACCTTACTCTGCAAGAGCTCAAGGTGGTGGTTTTCTCTGAGTGCCAACAGTGCAGCTGGTCCTGATGAGATGGATGGTAAATTCTTCCAGTCTTGTTGGGACATTATCAATACAGATCTCCTAGATGTAGTTTTGGCCTTCTTTGGGGGCAGTGCCATGCCTAGGCACATGACTAATGCTTGTTTGATACTCTTGCCTAAAGTGGAATTCCCTAACTCCTTGACTGAATTCAGACCCATCAGTCTGAGTAATTTCATCAACAAGATTATCCCAAAGGTCATTTCCACCAGACTTGCACCTTTCTTGCCAAGGATTATTTCAGCTAATCAATCAGGATTTGTTAAGGGCAGAAGCATCTCAGAGAATATCGTGTTAGCTCAGAAAATTTTACAAGGGATCAAGAAGTCAAATACTGGGGCCAATGTTGTGATCAAACTAGATATGGCTAACGCATATGACAGGGTCTCATGGGCCTATACATACATCACTTTGAGAAGGATGGGATTCTGTGAGTAGATTATTGACATGATATGGAGAACTATGTCCAACATCTGGTATTCTGTCATTATAAATGGAACCAGACACGGGTTCTTCAAATCAACTAGGGGCACAAATAGGGTGATCCTCTAACATCTGCTCTCTTCATAATTGGAGCAGAATTGCTCTCTATAATGCTTAACAGCCTCAATCAGGATTAATTTTTCAAAGGTTTTTACATGGAATGAAGGGGTCCATAGATGAATCACCTAACCTTTGCTGATGATGTTATCATATTCATCTCAGGCTGTAGAGCATCCCTTCAGAAAATCATGCATATACTGATAAATTATGAAGACACTTATGTGCAAAGAATCAACAACAACAAGAGTCACTACATGACTCCTTTTTGTGTCTCCTAGTACAATGTAAACAGAATTCAATAGATCACAGGCTTCACCAGAAAGGATTCTCCAATTACTTACCTGAGATGCCCTCTGTACATTGGAAGGAAAAGAATCATGTACTTTAATGGTCTCATCTCTAAAGTCATAAGCAGAATCAGAGGGTGGAAAGATAAGTTACTTTCCTATGAAGGCAGAATAACTCTCATCAAGCATGTGTTATAATGCATGTCTATTCATTTAATCTCAGTTGTATCCCCTCATAAGACAACTCTGAAGTAGATTGAAAGAATGGCAGCCAATGTTTTCTCGAGTATAGAGAAAGACAAAAAGAAGTAACACTGGCCTTCATGGGCTAAAATGTCCTACACCTTACATGAAGGAGGCATAGGCATCAGATCCATACAAGATGTATGCATTGCTATGGAGTACAAACAATGGTGGAATTTCAGAACCAAGCAGTCCTTTTGGAGTAAATTCCTTATGTCTAAGTATTGCAAAAGGTCTCATCCAATCTCCAAGAAATGGGACACTGGACAATCTCAAGCATGGAAGAAGTTAACCACTAACAAGAATGAGGTAGAACAACACATCTATTGGAGATTACACTCAGCTAACACCAGTTTCTGGTGGGATAATTTTCTTGCCACATGCTCTCTTGCCTGTTGCAGAACATGAAGGGATAGACCAAATAAAATTATGGTGTCTCGTTTATGGGACTCGGGTAAATAGGACCTCCAGAAGCTCAATACAGATACCCCAGCTCACACGATCCCATAGATCATCCAAACCACCATTCATTATAACCCATAAACTCTTGATAAAGCCATCTGGTCAATAAACACATCTAGAATTTTCACATGTGGCACAACATGGGAAACAATTAGAGACAAGAAGCAGATCACTTTAACCAACAGAAATACGTGACAGAAAAACATCCCATTCAAATGGTCATTCTGTCTATGGAGATCCCTGAGAAATAAACTCCCAACTAATGATAAGATTATTACTTTCGGCAATCTCGTTGACATCGGATGAGTTTGTTGTAGACAAGAATCTATAGACCATATCTTCAGCAGGGGTCCTCTTGATTAAAACTGTGTGGAGAAAACTCTCAGGCATCACAGGGATAAATACTGATGATCTACCTCTCAATATGCTCCTTATGAAATGATGGATCCACAAAAGCAACAATGAACTACACAACTACTGCTTGATGTCGTTCCTATCATTGTCTGCTGGAATCTTTGGAAAAATAGATGCAGTGCTAAGTATGGGGGTAAAACTTCTTCTATGGCTAGAGTTACACTTGTAATCAACTATGATATCCATCTCTTTCTCATAGCCAAATATCCACACATAAAATGGCCCCACAGGTAGATTGATCTGTATACCATGGTAGAAGGGCTAAAACATATTACCACAACTATCCTGGTGAGGTAGCAAATACCACAAACCGACTTTGTGAAAATCAACACTGATGGAAGTGCACTTACCAACCCTGGTAATATTAGGGCAAGAGTCACAGTGAGAGATCACAAGGCCAATTCATTCATGCCATATCCAGTCCACTTGGTGAGGGCACCAACAACCTAGCAGCTATCATTGGTGTCAAATGGTGTATGGCCAACGGATCCACTAAGATTCAGATTAAAACAGACTCCAATCTTCTCAAGCAATGGCTAGATAGTGAGAGCACACCCCCTGGAAGCTGGATGTTCATATGCAGGAACTCAGGGATCTATGTCAGCAATGTGAAGCTTCAATTTCACATGTATACAGAGAGATCACCCTACAGACTCACTGTCCAAACTCAGTCACAACCTTGCATCACAAACTCATTTCTATAATCTGTGTGAGCTTCCTACCCACATTAAGGGTCAAATCCATTTGGATCAAAATGGAACCCCCTCATTTAGACACAAAGGACCAATAGGTTTCAATTACCTACACAATTCATAGCCAATCAGTCCAATGGATATAGATAAAATTGATCTTCAAAGAGGAGCAGACCCAATAATCCAAAGTACGATCATCTACTGAGGATATACCAAAGGCTCAAAGCAGGCTATCTCAACAGTCTCATTTGGTTTGGTTGGTTCAATGGTTTAATAGTCATGCTTCCAATGCTAGATGTTTTAACTAAACTTCCATCATTTGGAATATCTGAAACAGTCCTATCCCAGCAGGAGACTCATACACTCCCAGACAGCCTTGGCTTCAACAATTTGAATCCTTACAAGCACTCAACCACCGCAACACACCATTTATCCTTCATTTTCATGGCAAAAAGCGCCAGATTCCTGATTGTATGCCCCTAACACCGGAGGATATACAATTGGCAACATCTCCAAAAGCAATGATCATGGAGTTACTGTTTTCACTAACTTATTTGCTTCATTGTGCATGTACTATTAATCCTGGTATGTTAAACCCATTGAGGTATTCTAAGGGTGTGGTATTAGCACTAACAGTGCTAAGTCTGCTTAGAGTACACCAAAGGGTTCAAACATACCAAACATCCACGGACAAAATCATATGTTTACATCCAAGAGGCAACCAAATAGACACATTTAGGGGCTCACACCTAATTATCCTTGCTACTCATGTCAACCTCTCCAACCATATAGAGAACAATCGTTACCAGAGTAGCTGCAACACATGCTGCCAATCAGCTCCACTCTACTCTGACTGTAGCCACTTGACTTTCACAAATCAGACAACACAAGTTATCCTCAAAGCCCAAATCACTCCCAATTCTAGAGGTTCTGCACCGGTCTTTTGAATAACGCATCATCACTTTATTGCTCATGTTACAAAACTGACAACATCAATGAAACTGAGGACAATGTCTTGTTCCTGAGATTCAAATGCTCCATCTCTTCTGTCAAATATTACCTAAAGCTACTCATACCTATCTTCAACTTGGCTCTCTTAGAAATTTCTAATAAAGCAATGTGGAAGATAGGCTATATAAGCCGCTAGAATGCTCTCCTTAAATCATTGTACATCTGTATTTTGTCACCTTTCTTAAGGAGTGTTATTTCATTGTTTCGAGGTAGAATTTTTCTATAAATGAAAGGAATCCTTCCATCTACCTCACATAGTTAACTTTAGTTCATTTTTTGTATAGTTGACCTAGGTTCTCTTCAACTTATTTTTGGGATTACAACTGCCAACCACCTGTGGTTTGATAGTTGTTTCATTCAATTGGGTCTAACTTCATCTAACTCTCTAGACCCAATTGATTGTCATGTTTGGACAATTACAAGAAAACAGACTTTAGGAAAGTGGTTCAGGTAACTTAATTGGTTAGAGGAAAGGACTGAAAATCCTTAAAGAAATTAGTATTATATTTGTTGTTAGTATTGTAGCTTATGGGCATGTACCACTGCCTCAAAATGGAGATCCATCGTAGATTCGGAGGTAAGGTCCATGCCCCCCTCCATTGGTGTAATTTTATTTATATATATATATATATAATCTAAGACTAGGCAATCTGCCTAGTGGTTTATAATAATAAAAAATTGGTTGAGCCAAAATCAATATTGTTTTGTCAAAAACAAACCTTGTAAATTAAATTTCATAATTAAATAAAGCTAATTTATTATATATATATATATATATATATATATATATATATATATATATATGCGCCCGCGCTTTTTAAATTTTTCTAAAATACTCTTATTTTTTTTAATTATCACTTCATTGATAAGACGGGTTTTTCATCATTTCCAAAAAAAAGGCTAAATATGTTTCTCTCCACTCTCTTTTGAGTCTCTTTCGATTTGCCGGGTCTTCTCTCTCCATTTGGTCCCCCTCTTCATTTCTCCTCCCTCTTCTGTGTTTTTCTATTTCTCATTGTAAGAGTCAATATGTGATTTCGATTTGGTCTATTTCTCACCTATTTGTTTGGAGAGATTTAAATAATGGTCTTTAAATCTGAATACCATTTCGTCCGTATCAATATGTGGTTAGCAAGTAAATCTGTTAATTCACACTCTTTCGTTTTCTTTCTTTATTTTTATAAAATGAAGTAACTAAAATTTTATTGTTAAGAATATATTGAGATGTCAATTCAATGGGTTTAATCGACAATTAAAAAGGACCTTACATTGCTTGGGATTCGTAGAGCAAAGGGGAAAAAAATTGAGGAGGAGAAATATGATTAGATGAACAATGGTGTACTATGTTTATCTTTTGAGCGAATTTCGACAGAGAAGGATAAGAAAAAGGAGGAACTGGTCTCTTTTTGCACATAGATTCAGTTTTAGGTTTCGTGAATCATGATACGTGATTGGGTTGTTTCAGCTGCTAGAAAACTTGTTCCTGAAAAATCAATTATGGCATCTGAAAATTTAGGTGTCTTCCTTCACGGTGACTTTCGTCCAGTTCCGTTGTTTATTGAGGAGGGAGAGAGAAGAAGAAAAGAATTGAGTTTAGTTTTTAGTAACAAGACAAAAAAGTCCCTATACTTAATGTGCTGGGAGTGTAAGATAAGGGTATTTTAGAAAAATTAAAAGTGGGTACATTGCTAACATGCTACCTTCACGCAGTATGTTAGTAAGACCTATATATATATATATATATATATATATATATGCGCATGCGCAGGCCACACAAGGATAGGAAGGTCACTAAAATATTTGGACATTTCTATAAGTAAGAAAATGCTATTTAATTAACCCCTCTCTTTCTCTCTCTATATATACATATATGCGCGTGCGCGTGCATGCCCACACAAGGATAGGGAGGTCACTGCTCCCTCTATCTCGAATTATCTGTCGTGTTTCTCTTTTGCACGCCTATTAAAAAATATTAATTAGAAAAGGGATTAGACTATTTTACCCTTATTTATGTCTTAAGATATAATCACTATTTATTGAATATTTATTCTATTTATGTGTTATCTCCATCTTCAAAAACAACAATTACTAAGAGTGAAAAAGAAAAAAAATAATTAATTTTATCATGAACTTAAATAATTAGAGATAACTATTTTTAATAACCACGACCGATAATAAATGATGGAGGCAGTAAAATATTTGGACATTTTAAACACAAATTGGACGTGGTTTGAATAAATAGAAAAGACCAAAATTGAAAAACCTTCCAGAAGAACAATGAAAAAACTTCAGGTCCCTCCCTCGGCAGCCGCATCGCGAGGAAATAAGGATCAAACTTCTAGGGAACCTCGCGGACACCTTGTATCGCGAGGTATGGTACAGGAAACATGGGCGGACGGACAAATTATTTTGAATCATGTACTTGCGCGCGACGGAAAACTTTGGATTGGGCGTAAGAGCGCGAGAGCCACCTAGACAATAAATATACTTTTTCTATTTTAATTTAGATGAATTAGTTTGACTTGTCACCAAGTTTAAAAAAAAAAATACTTTTAAAACTTGTGGTCTTAAAAGTTTAAGAGGTAAAAGCTTTGTGAGGATGTTACATTTGTGTGGTTATAAAAACTTTTCATTAATGGTAAAATAAAGAGTTTATAGTTGAATTATTTTCAAGTTTAGAAATGTATCATTTATTTTAGAATAGACTAAAAATAAAAATATCTCAAATAATTTGAAACGAAGGAAGTAGTATATATTGGCTTCGGGGAAAGAGAAACCAAATGTAAAATTTGAAGAAATTCAGCCAGATTGAGAAGGGTTGTTCCAAACATTAATTAAATACACTTCACGGTGATTGAGAAAAAACATTTAATGTTAGTATTAACATCATTATGGATCGAATATATAGAAAATTTCTTAAATCTTCAATAATCCTCAAGTGAGCTCATGTTAAGTTATGTCCTTTCTTTATTCTAAGCTTGTATATATTTATGGATTAAATATTTGAGAAGCATTATGTTGTGAAAGATAATATTTTATTTAGGTATGCGCAACTTGTTGAAATGGGTAATAATCAAGTTAGTGTTAAATGAACAAGAAGATGAATAATGATATTGTGGTTGGGTTTTGAGTATCGTAATTATTCCAATATTTTCAATTGCTCGATTAATGATAAGAATTAAATTATTAGACATGATTTATGGATTAAATGAATTTTGGGTGGCTTGTAGCTAACATTTGGCGATAAATGGAGTGTTTTGAATTTTGTGAATGGGAATTGATGTCGAATGATTGAATTGTGTTAGATTGAACACGTTTGGATCATTGTATAAGCCGAAGCGAATTCAGAATTTGAACCTTATGGTTCCGAGCATTTAAGAAAAAGTGATATTTTCTACCAGTAAGAAGATTTTTGAAGTTGGCTGGTCTTTTTTTTAAATGAAAAGAGAAACAAAAAAGTGCCCAGTGGTGTTGTTTTGTGAAAAAAACAAAAGTAAAGTTAAAAAAGTGCAGAATGGATTCAAACCCTCGCCACACATTCATGAACAAAGCTTTAATTGGTTCCTCCATTTTCCATTGGACCAACAGCTGATTTTACTTGTGGGTTCCAAACTAAAAACAGTTATATATTTAGTAGATTTTTCAATATAAATACAAGGTTCGGGTAAAAGTTACTGGGTTCCCGGGAACCCATACCTGATACTGTAGATCTGTCCCTGTGTATAAGTACATGGTATATTCATGGGAGCTTAAGGGCTAAGTTGAGGTACCTTGAACATAACTCCCTTTTTTCTTAGCAAAAATAAGCCTCCCTTTTGGATTTTTAAATGTCATGACCTTTCAAGCGTATGTTTTAAATGAGAATTTACATTCGTTGGGGCGAGCGGGTATGGACTTCTCCATGTGTTTGAAGGCAAAATTTTAATGTGTTATTTGGCTACGAAATGGAAATTTGGTTAAGTGGTGATTCTTTGTTACACATATTCTTAAAAGTTCATTGTAAATTTTTGGCATCAGAGGCGGATTTAGGATTTGATGATTATGGGTGCTACTATTTTAATGCAAACCGACCATCGGCGAAGGAGATTGAATTAGGATGTATACGATTCAATCTGTTTAGGATTAATTCGGTTTGATCCATTTTGAATTTATTTAATTCAATTTAAAAATTATTTTATGCATAAATGAATATGTCATACGCCCCTTCAATATACACGTAGTTAATTAATATTATATTATGTATTTGATACATCATTCTAATTTTTTCTGAAATTAATAAAATAACATTTTTTGAATAAAACAGAAAATAATTTAAATTACATCTAAATAAAATTTGAAGATCCAGAAAATAGAAAAATCAAATATACAATATAAATAAATAACAAAAATGAGATTGTACAAAAACAGTAAATAACAAAGATGGAAGAAATAAGAGAAATTAACTAAAGGAGCATAAAAAAGAAGAAGAAAGGAATGGAAAAAGGTAACAAAACCAGCATGTAGGATCCGATAGTTTCGATCCTGGGTTCTTAGGATGGGACTTCAACACTTTAACCGTGGCACCTAGAGTTATGCATGACCTTTTAATCTTTAAATCATTGACATAATATGGGTTATTCACTTGCAAGTCTTTACCCATGTTGATTAGGAATAGTATAGCTAGTTAGGCCTCCACTCACTTTGGTTGGTAGTAGGGTAGCCATCAAACCTCCGTACAGAGGCAGAATTAGCTAATTAGGTGGAGATTCGGTCAAGCCTAATCATTTGTACTTAAAATATAATATTTGTATTAAAATATTTATTAAATATATATAAATATTTAAATACGAATAATCACGTCTAACTTTAGTCTTAAAAAGGATAAATAGTCACTGCAAATATGATCATATCTAAAATTCCGGAATTAAATTCCACGGAAAACTAAAGTTTAGCTATAATTATTCGCTATCACTAAGAAAATAAGTTTGACAATTTTCTAAATTATAAATATTAAAATTTTTATTTCTAACTAATTAACTAACAAATACTAGAAAATAATATTATTATCAACTAACGAGGATGAAGTTGGAGAAAAGGTTAAAGTGGCCTAAAGTTATGATTTTCTCAATTATCGGAATCCTCCTCGCTATGTCTTATATAATTTTGCCTAAATATTCTCTACTAATCGCGAGCACTTCATGTGCCATAATTATCTTCGGAGCAACTACAATAATTTGCTAGTTATATTCTCCCAAACTACGCTAGCTGGCACTATTTTACCACTTACTATGACCTCGTCAAGGTTTTGTTATTCCTAAATCCACCTTTAAACCCACCGTATTGATTCCTCACATACGTTAGGAGTTACATTATTCAACAAACATCTAAATATGTACCATTTCCTAAGTAATACATAATAAATAAGCATAGTTAATTGATGGTCCTTCAATCAACTAAAATAAGCACGTAGTTGAACAAGTAGAGAAATTTAATGGATCAAATATATAAAAACGTAACAAGAATTTATCCTACAAAGGGTTCCATCAGAACCTTAGATAAGCAATTAGTTATTCATAGCTAGTATGTAAAGCTACAATACTAAAACTCATAACCAATAATAGAACATTGAATAAAAAAGGAAAAAAAAACTCGTTGCCGAATCTTTCGCCTTGCTCCTAATGTGTTTCTGCCTCCAAAAATGTTCTCACTCCAAAGTAGTGTCTCCTCCTTCAAAAGGACGTTTTAGGGTGTATTTACATCAATTGCGATTTGTATGGGGAGGCCTTGTGCTCTCTTATTCCGGATTGGAAAAGCTGGGGGCGCGTCCAGACACGCGACTCATACTGCTCCAGTTGTTGTTTTCTTCTACTCTGGTTTCGGTCTGGCGAAGTGAACTTCGCTTCGCTGTCCGGAACTTTTTTCTTCAGCTCTTTTTTCGCTAATTTTTCTCTGATTTGATCCTTTTTCGTGCAAGTGCATTCCTACACATAAGAAACACATAATGATCATATTTTCACTTCAAAAATCACGTGATCTCCCGCAATTCACAAAAAAATTAATATGCAAACAAACCAAAAAATATACACTTTGATCATTTATTACTACCCCACACATAAATTCTTGCTCATCCTCAAGCAACCTAAAATTAAGAATATCAGTAAGTAACACAATTCCAAAATATACTCAAGCATCATACCAATAATAATGGTTTATTTCAACACTTGGAACCCATCGTAAAGACAATTGACATCTTTCCTTATTTTTAGACCATTGCCAAGACTAATTAAAATATTGTGTGCCACTTTCTAACATCATAGCCTCAAAATATGACTCCAATATATTCATCTATATGACCCTCTTCTTGTTCCAACCAAAGATCTGAGGTCCTTATTAACCTGTCGCAAATCATGTGCCCTTACCAATAACTCAAAGAGAGTAATTAGTCCACACACTCAAATATGAATTCAAGCATAATTTTAGAAATCACATATTGAAAGAATTTACTCACTCTTGCAAAGAAACTCATATGCCCTAAATTTTATATCATAGGCTTGCCCTATGACGACCCGATACGTTGTTTTGAGTACTAATCTTTATTTTTATATTTTGAGACCTCTCATAGCTTCATTTGATATTATATGACTTGTGTGCATGGTCCATGTTATTTTTCGGAAAGCTTTTATGTGAAAGTTTAAATAAAATAAAATTTTTGGCTTTAAAAATAACTAGAGTCGATCACGGTCAACGTTCTTGGTAAACGACCTCGGATCGATATTTTAATAATTTTGATTAGTTCGTATGATATTTTTGGACTTGTACGCATGTTTAGTTCGGGTTCTGGGAGACCCGAGGGCGTTTCGGCGCAGTATGTGGAAAGTTGGAAAATGAGTTTTAAACTTTGAAAAATCTTGAGTTTTAATGACCGATTATTGATATTTGATGTTATTTTGATGATTTTAGCGATCTAGTTTCTATAATGTTATTACACTTGTGTGAGTGTTCGTATTAGAGTCCGAGGGGCTCGAGTGAGTTTCAGATTGATTTCAGACCAGTTTTGTCCTTGTACAGTTAGCTGGTTTCTGGTGCATCATAGTGCTTCGCGATCGCGGAGCCACAACCGCGATCGCGAAGGGGAAATTTGGGATTGGGATAGGTTATTCTACGCGAACGCAAGGAGAATCTCATGAACGCGAAGTCTTGGGGGGACTGTCCATCGCGAATGCGGTAGACCTCACGCGAACGCGTAGGTCTGAGATATTTGGGGAGGGAAAGTGAGGTCACCATCGCGAACGCGTCCTCTTGATCGCGAACACGGAGGCTTGGCTGGGGTGATGCCTTCTCGAATGCGAAGGCCAATTGGCCTATGTATTTCACGAAAGTGACATGTGCTCTGTGAATGCGAAGAGCACCTGAAGCCCAGTTCAATTAATAGATGAAAATGCGATTTCATTATATTTCATCACTTTTGAAACTTAGAGCACAAATTGGAGAGATTTTTGAAGAGATTTGCATCCCAACTTATTGGTTAGTGATTTTAAACTAGTTTTGATGTATTTCATAAACACGCATTGATTTTTATCTATAAATTTAGTAGTTTCAAGGTAGAAATGAGGGGTTATAGGTAGAATTTAGGAATTTTATAAAATTAAGATTTACACCTCGAATTGAGGTCGTATTTTGAAATAAATAATATAATCAGACACGGGGTGGATGGGTAATTGAGATTTGGTCCGAATCTCGGATTTCAACCAAGTGAGCATGGGGTTGACTTTTGTTGACTTTTTTAAAAATATTTAAAATTGAACCTTTTTCTGGGTAATTCCTAAAGCTTATTTTGAATTGTTTGATTGATAATTGGCTATATTCGGTTGGTTTGGAGGCTTGTTTCAAAGAAAAGATCGTGGTTGGTTTTTGATTTGATTTCGGAAAGAGGTAAGTATCATGATTAATCTTGAATTGATGGAATTAGGACTTGATTAGTCTATTTTTTACTTGATTTATGTGTGAGGACGGCGTATATGCAAGGTGACATATGTATATACGTTGTCATGGGTTAAGTATGTAGGGCGGGCTACTTAGTTGTTTGTCTTCAATTACTTCATACCTTCATTTATTCTGTATTAGTAAGTGTTATATGCTTTAATTTTTACTTGCCTTTACTTGTTAAATTCATGTTTTCGTTTGTTACATGCCTTAATTTGCTATATGTTTTCATGTATTCGTATCTTCATTTATTGACTGCATTTACTTGCCTAATGTTATTGTATGTTGTTAGATAGCCGTTTTTATCCATATTATGTCTTTATTTGGTTAATTCTCTTATTGTGTTTTATTGTGAAATACGTCATAATTGGTTGTAGTATTGCACATACATGTGAAATATGTCACGCCCCAAACCTGAGGAGGCGTGGCCGGTACTCAATGCCATACTCGGCCCGAGTATACCACTCTATAACTATGAATTCTAAATGGGTAGCTCTCAACTTAGGTCGACGAGGCCTACCTGCAAGCTGACAATACTAATAAAGGTCGACGAGGCCATATTTTGAACCATCTTATACATAACTGTGTAGGCTGACGAGACCGCCATGAACATCTACTGATATACAAAATATATAAGACTCGTCTACAAGCCTCTAGAGATAACTTAACTGTATCATAGTCGGGACAAGGCCTCTAGCTACCCATCAAACCTGTATATATAAAATAGACTCCAAGGTCTAGACCTGGTAACTCCAAGGAAGTGGAGCTAACCAATCAAGCTGATGTTTGGCTCTGTCTACTGGGAAGGTCTATCCAGCTGTCTATCAGGACCTGCAGGCATGAAATGCAGCGTCCCCAACAAAAGGACGTCAGTACAAATAATGTACTGAGTATGTAAGGCAACAAAATAACTGAAAG
>AWOL01S0041342.1:0-18513 GCA_000715115.1 Nicotiana otophora | reverse complement strand
CTCTATAACTATGAATTCTAAATGGGTAGCTCTCAACTTAGGTCGACGAGGCCTACCTGCAAGCTGACAATACTAATAAAGGTCGACGAGGCCATATTTTGAACCATCTTATACATAACTGTGTAGGCTGACGAGACCGCCATGAACATCTACTGATATACAAAATATATAAGACTCGTCTACAAGCCTCTAGAGATAACTTAACTGTATCATAGTCGGGACAAGGCCTCTAGCTACCCATCAAACCTGTATATATAAAATAGACTCCAAGGTCTAGACCTGGTAACTCCAAGGAAGTGGAGCTAACCAATCAAGCTGATGTTTGGCTCTGTCTACTGGGAAGGTCTATCCAGCTGTCTATCAGGACCTGCAGGCATGAAACGCAGGCCCCCAGGAAATAAGGGAGTCAGTACGAATAATGTACCGAGTATGTAAGGCATGAAAAATAGTATATAAATGACATAAAAGAAACATGGAGTAAAGGACTCAACCAGTAAGTTTGAATAGCTCAGTGAATCATGGAACATTTATAGTGTCATGTATATGCGTACAAATGTCATATCATGCATAGGTATATGCATAAATAATATCATCAAGCCTCTGAGGGCATCATCAACGTATGATAGCTGATTAGGTGGTGGTGCATATATAACGCCGTAACCTTTCCCCATACCTGATATACATATAATATAAGTATATAATGCCATTTGGTCATGGGTCAATGTACATATGTAAATGGATGCAATGCATAATGAAGTAAGTCAATAAGATCTCTCAGAATGTCATAAGATTAATATTTCTTCGGTTATTATCATGAAATAAACTTTATCAACTTACGTATTTTCTGAGACCCATGAACAAAATATATAATAATAGAACACACATGGGGAATCAAGAACATAGGCACCCCTAGTACTTCTAAGAATAAAGTCATTTGTGTAATTTGCGCGTTTGCTCATTTCGTTTGTATCATAGGGATCATGCCAAAAGGAAAGAAGGGATAGCCTTAACATACCTTATCACAGTCTGTCAAATGACCACGTTAAACTTGTCTCGTCGCACTTTAATCTATGACAACGATAATAATACTATCGTTAAATTACGAATTATGCAACTATCGTACAACTAAAATCAAGCTTATTTTATATTAAAACGAACATCATCTCCCTTGTTTTCCTTGCTTTCCCCAAGTCCATAAAAACAACAAAAGCACATACAAACTTCAACTATATACCTTCAGTACCACAGCACACCCAACAGCCTAACAACACCAATCAATCTACACAATAATAAGTGAACAAACGTCAGAAACGAAACTACTATTTAACACGACGAGCGGCAAGCTTGGATTGGAGCCAAACCCCAACTCTTTTTTCCATCTCTCCTGCACTTACACCACCATCAACAGGTCCAACATATAAATATATATATTAACATGATATTCCAACCTTATATCCATTATAAAAGTAACATCAAACAACCCAACAAGATATAACAACAATATGAACAACTTCTAGGTATTGTGTGGTTGCTTCTTCTCCTATTTACAAAATCATAAACATACTAAACATATTGACCAGCATAACAACAATAGGAACATTTTAACCAAGTTATTTACCACTATTTCCATCTATATGCAGTCATATACACAACTCCAAAATAGTCCAATAAGAGACAACAATTTCTTATACCACTTCAAGTTCTATATTGTAATTCTTCATCCAGATAAATTAACCAACACATAGATAAGCTTAAGCCCAAGAAATAGGGTGTTATACATACCTTATATAATCTGAAAAAACTGGAACCAAAGCTTCCTTAGCTTACAAGCACCCTTAATGGCATCACAACACCATAGAGACTCTTTTCTTCATTAAGGCTAACTTTTGAGGTTAGGTCTAGGGAAAACCATCTTGGATTCGACTTAGAACCTTGATGAACTGTTAGAGAGGTGTTGAGAGAGTTTGGAAACTGTCCTTGGTCGAAAATGACAAAAAATGAGCCGTCCAGCCCCTTTAAAATATTCAAGGGTCGTCCTCCGCCAAAGTGGGTCCCATTGGGAGCTGCTTGCGCGGTCTCGCAAAAATACGAATATCTTTCTACTCTGATGTCGTATCGACAAACGGTTTAATATGTTAGAAACTATACTCATAGATCTTCAATTTCGTAGGTGGATAATCCCGTAATTCCAAGTGTATTGGGATAAAAGCGCTGTTACATTTGACCTAATTTTTCAGCACATTTATGAATGTAACTTGTGATGACCTTTGCCAACTTTTGTTCCTGTCACAACCCAATTTCTCCTATAGGTCGTGATAGTGCCCAACATCGCCGCTAGGCAACCCATCGGTAAACTAACTATGTGAATACCCCTTTTAATAAGTTTCCAAGTAATTAAATTCTATTTATTAAGAGATTTAAGGAGTAGAAAGTTTAATAACTAAAGCGAAAGCAACTGAGTGCAATCATATATATATATAAGTACTCCAAAACCATAAAGTCTACTAGTATGTATGCCAAGACTTGCTGTCACAAGTGTATGAGCACTAGTAGAATATACAAAACTCTAACTACTATCTGAAATAACATAGACAGAAAATAAGTACAAAGAAAGGCTCTAGGTGCTGCAGAACGGCTCAGGAAGCAGCTCACAACTAGGTCTCAGGGTATTGGGAATGCGCGCCGGTGTGACCTCTAGATGCACCTCCCTCAGATCCTGCACGGTTAGTGCAGAAGTGTAGCGTGAGAACATAAACAACATATACCCAGTAAGTATCAAGTCTAACCTCGAAGAAGTAGTGACGAGGGATTGACGTCGACACTTACTATGGGCTAACAATAAATAAATACGGAAGTCATAAATAAGCATGGGTTATGTAAATAATAATAATAACTCAACAACAAACAGGAAGTAAATAATTCTTTCAAAATGGTAAGTCCCAAATTACTTTCTGTCTTATATAATTTTATCCTCTCAAGCCATGAAAATATATCAAACATATAATTAAACTCCGAGTGTTATCACGCACGATTATGCCGAGGTCATACGGCCCGATCCAAAATAATGTACACTGCTGAGGGTTGAGCGAACCGAACTATAGATGTCCCAAATTACTGCCGAGGCGTTCGTCCCGCTCCACAAGAAGAGAGGATACTTTATAAACAACCGATTTAAGAGCTAATACAAGGCTAATGTGCAACGAAATACAATTTTTATTAACGGTCAACTAACAAAACTTAAGTAAGTGAAATTCTGCCTTTTACAATTCCTCTAACAAGTTCTAATATAAATTAGGAACTTTAATTAGCAAGTAGGATGCAAACATTACAAGTATTTTATGATTCAGGTCCTAAACTACCCGGACATAAGCATAGTTAGTAGCTACGCACGGACACTCGTCACCTCGTGAATACGTAGCCCCCACAATTAGAAGCAAATAGAAATTTAAACCACCTATGGGGTAAATTATCTCTTAAAAGGTTAGGCAAGAGACTTACCTTATCTCAAAACTCACTTTCCGGCCTCAAATTCACCCTAAGGCCTCAACTCGGTGCCAAACGACTCGAAACTAGTCAAACATTATATAATTTAGATAATACATGTCCAAAAATTTATAATTTAACTATTCGAGTAATTACCCAACCCAAATTGGAAGATTCCTAAAATTCACCCCCGGGCCCACGCGTCTAAATTCCGAAAATTTTCAAAGAAAATCATTACCCATAACCTTACGAACTCAAATACATAATTTTCATCCCATTCCATAACCATTTTCACGGTTAAATTCCATTTTTATCCAAACTTAGGTTTTCATCTAAACCCATAACTTCCGCATCTGTGGTCACAGGGCCACATTTGCGGCACCGCTTCTGCGGAACAAGGTCCGCTTCTGCGAAAAGTGCCTAGGCTAGCTGGCTTCGCTTCTGCGGACGGGATCTCGCTTCTGCGGTCCCGCTTCTGCGGATGGTGAAGCGTATTTGCGCCCCCCTCGCACTTGCGGGCTACTCATCGCAGAAGCGAGGTCGCTTCTGCGGACCAATGGCTAATTTCCCAAAGCCGCATCTGTGTCCAAGAGCTCGCATCTGCAGGATCGCACCTGCGGCCAAAAGCTCGCAGGTGCGGGCACACCAGAACTGGTGCACCAACAGCCCTTTTTGAGCTCTAAATCGATCCGTGCATCGTCCGGATTGCACCTGAGGCCCCCGAGGCCTCGTCTAAATATACTAACAAGTTGTAAATATAAAACGGACTCGCTCGCACCCTCGAAACGCGTAACACAACATTTAAACTAAGAATCACAACCCAAAACCAATAGGATCAACTTATGAACTTCAAATTCTTCCAACTTACTCCGAACGTGCCGATTCATACTTAAACTACTCGGAAGGGTACCAAATTTTGCGTGCAAGTCTTAAATCACCATACGGAACTATTCCTGGGATATGAATCACAAACGGACCTCGATAATACCAAAACCTACTCCAAATCAAATTCAAAGAATTTTTAAACCTTCAATAAGCCAACTTTCAACAGTAAGCGCCGAAACGCTCCCGAGTCATCAAAATCTCGATCCGAACATACGCTCAAGTTCAAATTCATCATACGAACCTATTGGAACCGTCAAATCCTGGTTCCGAGGTCGTTTACTCAAAATATTGACCAAAGTCAAACTTAGCCCCTTTAAAGCCAAACTAAGGAACCAAGTGTTCCGATTTTAACCCAAACCCTTCCAAATCCCGAACTAACCATCCTCACAAGTCATCAAACAGAAAAAGCACATAATGGGAGTATTATTTAGGGGAACGGGGATCTGTAAAGCAAAATGACCGGTCGAGTCGTTACATTCTTCACTTATTAAACAAGCGTTCATCCTCGAACGGGTCTAGAGTCATACCTGGAGTGCTGAATATGAGTGGATATCTGCTCCGCATGTCCTCCTCGGAGGCAAAGCAAGATCGTAAGCAACCTCCCCAACTCGTCTCAACACCTCAAATGGACCTATGAACCTTGGGCTCAACTTTCCTTCCTTTCCAAACCTCATGATTCCCTTCTTCGGTGAGACCTTCAAGAGAACCTTCTCGCCTACCATAAATGATAAATCACGCGCCTTCTGATCCGTGTAAGTCTTCTGTCTAGACTGTGCTGTGCGAAGTCGCTCCTGAATAAACTTTACCTTTTCCAAGGCATCCTTCACTAAATCAGTACCATATAACTTAGCCTCACCGGGCTCAAACCATCCGATGGGCGAACGACATCGCCAACCATATAAAGCCTCAAATGAATCCATCTCGATGTTGGACTGATAACTATTGTTGTAAGAAAATTTGGCCAACGGCAAGAATTGATCCCACTGCCCCCCAAAGTCAATCACACATGCTCTGAGCATATCCTCCAAGATCTGAATTGTCTGCTCCGACTGCCCGTCGGTCTGCGGATGAAAGGCAGTGTTGAGTTCTACCCAGGTCCCCAACTCACTCTGTACTGCCCTCCAAAAATGTTAAGTAAACTGAGGGCCTCTATCTGATATAATGGAGACAGGCACACCGTGCAACTGAACAATCTTCTGAATGTAAATATAAGCCAACCTCTCTGAAGAATACGTGGTAACAACCGGAATGAAATGTGCCGACTTGGTCAACCTGTCGATAATGACTTAAACTTCATCAAACCTTCGCAAGGTCCGCGACAACCTAACTACGAAGTCCATAGTAATGCGCTCCCATTTCCACTCAGATATAGTCATCTGCTCAAGTAGGCCACCTGGCCTCTGATGCTCATACTTAACCTGCTGGCAATTTAGGCACCTTGCTACATACTCAACTATGTCCTTCTTTATCCTCCGCCACCAATAATGCTACATCAGGTCACGATACATCTTCATAGCACCTGGGTGAGTAGAATACCGAGAACTGTGTGCCTCATCTAGAATCGTTTCCCTTACTCCATCAACATTAAAGACACATAGGCGACCCTGGAGTCGTAGAACACCATCCTTCCTAAAGGTAACATCTTTGGAACCCTCTATAGTACCATATCTCTGAGAACCAATAAGTGCGGAGCATCAAACTGACGAGCCTTGATATGCTCGAATAGTGAAGACTGGGCGATAACGCATGCGAGAACTCGACTAGGCTCTGAAATATCTAACCTCACAAGTCTGTTAGCCAAGGACTGAATGTCCAAAGCTAGTGTCCTCTCCTCACCTGAAATGAATGCCAAACTGCCCATACTCTCCGCCTTTTTGCTCATGGCATTTGCAACTACATTAGCCTTGCCCGGATGATAAATGATGGTTATATCATAATCTTTTAGTAACTCAAGCCACCTGCGCTGCCTCAAATTAAGATCCCTCTGCTTGAACAAATGCTGCAAGCTGCGATGATCAGTGTAAACCTCATAGGATACCTCATGAAGATAGTGCCTCCATATCTTAAGAGCATGAACAATCGCGGCCAACTCCAAATCGTGTACAGAGTAATTCTTCTCGTGGGGCTTCAGCTGACGTGAAGCATATGAAATAACTTGCCCCTCCTGTATCAATACATAACCCAAACCAACGTGTGAAGCGTCAAAATACACAGTATACATCCTAGAACCAGAAGACAACACTAACACTGGTGCTGAAGTCAATGCGGTCTTGAGCTTCTGAAAGCTCACTTCACAATCATCGGACCATCGGAACGGAGAACCCTTCTGGATCAATCTAGTCAAAGGTGCTGCAATAGATGAGAAGCCCTCCACAAACAGACGATAACAACCTGCTAACCCCAGGAAGCTCCTGATCTCAGTCGTTGTGGTAGGACGAGGCCAACTCTGAACTGCCTCGATCTTCTTGGGATCTACCTTAATACCTTCGCCTAATACAACATGCCCCAAGAATGCCACAGAATCCAACAAGAACTCACACTTAGAGAATTTAGCATATAGCTTCTGTTCCCGCAAGGTCTGAAACACCACTCTCAAATGATGCCCGTGCTCCTCCATGCTACGTGAGTAGATCAAAATGTCATCAATGAAGATAATGAAAAATGAATCAATATATGTCATGAACGCCCGGTTCATCAAATCCATAAATATCGCCAGGGCGTTAGTCAAGCCGAACGACATCACTAGAAATGCATAATGGCTATATCTAGTCTGGAAAGCCGTCATCAAAACTTCCAAATCCCGAATCTTCAACTGATGGTACCCCGATCTCAAGTCGATCTTAGAGAACACTCTAGCACCCTACAACTGGTCAAACAAATCATCAATATGTGGCAACGAGTACTTGTTCTTAATGGTAACTTTGTTCAACTGGCGGTAATCAATGCACATCCGTATAGTCCCATCCGTTTTCTTCACGAGCAACACTGGTGCACCCCAAGGTGATATACTCGGTCTAACGAACCCCTTTGCTAGCAACTCCTCGAGCTGTTCCTTCAATTCATTTAACTCTCTCGGAGCCATGTGGTACGGTGGAATAGAGATGGGTTGGGTGCTTGGAGCCAAATCAATACAAAAATCAATATCACGATCAGGTAGCATGCCTGGAAGATCAAAAGGAAACACATCGGAGAACTCCCGGACAACGGGCACTGAATTAATCGCTGGAGTCTCTGTAGTAGTATCCCGAACATAAGCTAGATAAGCCAAATAACCCTTCTCGACCATGTGTCGAGTCTTCATAAAAGAGATAACCCGACTAGATGTACTTACAGACGAACCTTTCCACTCCAATCTAGGAAACTCTGGCATTATCAAGGCAACAATCTTGGCATGGCAATCAAGGATGGCGTGATATGAAGACAACCAATACATGCCCAGGATGACCTCAAAGTCGGTCATATCGAGCAACAAAAGATCCTCTTTGGTCTCATAACCATAGAAAGTAACAATGCAGGACTGATAGATCCGATCCACAACTACAGAATCACCTACTGATGTGGACACATAAACAGGAGTACCCAAGGACTCACAAGAAACTCCTAGGAAATGAGAAAACAGAGATGAAACATATGAATATGTAGACCCTAGATCAAATAGTACCGAAACATCCCTACCATAGATCGAAATAATACATGTGATCACGGTATCCGAGGCTACTGCATCTGGTCTGGCTGGGAAGGCATAGAATCTGGCTGGAGCACCTCCTGGCTGGCCTCCACCTCTAGGATGGCCCCTACCCACCTGCCCTTCGCCTCTGGGCAGCCGGATGGCTGATCGGGCAGCTGGTGCTGTAATCATAGGCTGCTGACCCTACTGTACTGCCTTGCCCTGAAGCCTGGGGCAGAACCTCCGCACATGACTAAGATCCCCGCACTCGAAGCAACTTCTTAGTACGGTGGACTACTGACCTGAAGTCTGACCCTGATGGACTGAATACCCACTGGAGGACCCTTGAATAGCTGGTGGACGGTAGGAACTCTTTGGGATGGCGCTGAAATAAAGTCACACTGGAGCACCCCAAGGAGGCGGCGATGCTGGATATGTGGGCATGCTAGGCTTACCCCACACGAACTGACCCCTGCCCCCAGCCAGGGCATCACTGAACTCTCCAAAATATCGAAACCGCTTATCCCTTGTTGCATGCTCTCCACTCCGCTGAAGGACACCCTCGATCCTCCGAGCTATCTCCACAACTAGCCCGTAAGAAGTCCCCATCTTCACCTCTCGATCCATGGTAGACTGGATACCAGAGTGCAAATTGGCAACAAACCTCTACACTATTGCTGCATCGGTAGGAAGTATCATAAGTGCATAGTGAGGCAACTCAAAGAATCTCGCCTCATAGTCAGTCACTGACATCTGGCCCTGCTGAAGCTGCTCGAACCCAAACCGCAACTCTTCCCTCTGAGAGGGTGGAATATATCTGTCCAAGAAAAGGCGTATGAACTGGTCCCAAGTCATGGGAGGAGAACCTGTTGGTCTGCTAAGAAGATAGGACTGCCACCTTCTACGGGCCCTGCCCTCCAACTGAAAGGTGGTAAAGTCCACTCCGTGGGACTCCAATATCTTCATGTTATGTAGTCTTTCTGTGCACCGATCAATAAAATCCTGGGGGTCCTCATGCCGCTCACTCCCAAAGAAAGGAGGATGTAGCGTAGTCCATAAGTCTAATAGCTTCTGCGGATCGCCGATCGCAGCTGGTCTGGGTTCAGGTATGGCTACTACAACTGGCTGAGCTCCACCCACGGGTAGTGCGCCCAGGGTCTGATATACAACAACTGCATTCCCTAGAGCCTGAGCGGTAGGGGTCTGTGCTCCCCCTCCCACCTGAGATGTGGCTGGGTCTGCTGGAAATAAACCAGCCTGAGTCATAGAATCCATGAACCGCAATATACGGCCCATGACCTCCTGGAATCCCGGTGCGGACATGAAATCCACCGGGACTGGCTCTGCTGCAGGCACCTTGCCCTACTCCTCAATAATAGGATTCTCTACTGGATCCACGGGTAGCATGACTGGAATAACTCTAGGACACCCTCATCTATACCACGAGCTGGAGCCCTCCCCCGGCCTCTGCCTCGGCCTCTAGCAATGGGGGGAGCAGATCCTCCATGATCGGGTACATATGTCGCGTGCGTTCTCACCATCTGTGAGAGAATACAAGAACGATACTTAGCACAACATAAACTGCACGATAGGAGATAAGGAAAAGAGTAGTTTCCTAACACCCTACAGCCTCTCGAAGATAAGTACGGACGTTTCCGCACCAATCTGCAAGACTCTATTAGGCCTTCTCATAACATGTGAGACCTACGTGAATCTAGTGCTCTGATACCATGTTGTCACGACCCAATTTCTCCTATAGGCCGTGATGGCACCCAACGTCGCCGCTAGGCAAGCCAACGGTGAAGTAACTACGTGATTACCCCTTTTAATAAGTTTCCAAGTAATTAAATTCTATTTATTAAGAGATTTAAGGAGTAGAAAGTTTAATAACTAAAGCGAAAGCAACTGAGTGCAATCATAGATATATATAAGTACTCCAAAATCATAAAGCCTACTAGTATGTGTGCCAAGACTTGGTATCACAAGTGTATGCGCACTAGTAGAATATACAAAACTTAAACTGCTGTCTGAAATAAAATAGAAAGAAAATAAGCACAAAGAAAGGCTCTACATGCTGCAGAACGGCTGAGGAAGTAGCTCACCACTAGGCCTCAGGGTATCGGGGATGCGCGCCGGTGTGACCGCCGGATGCACCTTCCTCAGATCCTGCATGGTTAGTGCAGAAGTGTAGCGTGAGTACATAAACAATATGTACCCATTAAGTATCAAGTCTAACCTTGAAGAAGTAGTGATGAGGGGTCGACGTCGACACTTACTATGGTCTAACAATAAATAAATACGAAAGTCATAAATAAGCATGGGTTATGTAAATAATAATAATAACTCAACAACAAGCAGGAAGTAAATAATTCTTTCACACATGGTAAGTCACAAATTACTTTCTGTCTATATAATTTTAGCCTCTCAAGCCATGAAAAGATATCAAACATATAATTAAACTCCAAGTGTTATCATGCACGATTATGCCGAGGTCGTACGATCCTATCCAGAATAATGTGTACATTGTCGAGGTTCGAGCGAAACGAACCATAGATGCATCTATCTACTGCCGAGGTGTTCGACATGCTCCACAAGAAGAGAGGATACATTATAAATGACCGATTTAAGAGCTAATACAAGGCTAATGTACAACGAAACACAACTTTTATTAACGGTCAACTAACAAAACTCGAGTAAGTGAAATTCGATCTTTTACAATTCCTCTAATAAGTTCCGATATAATTTAGGCACTTTAATTAGCAAGTAGGATCCAAACATTACAAGTATTTCATGATTCGGGTCCTAAACTACCCGGGCATAAGCATAGTTAGTAGCTACGCACGGACTCTCATCACCTCGTCCGTATGTAGCCGCCACAATTAGAAGCAAATAGTATTAAATCACTTATGGGGTAAATTCCCTCTTACAAGGTTAGGCAAGAGACTTACCATGTCTTAAAGCTTGCTTTCCGTACTCAAATGCACCCTAAAGCCTCCACTCGGTGCCAAACGACTCGGAACTAGTCAAATGTTATATAATTTAGTCAATGCATGTCCAAAAGTTCATAATTTAACTATTAGAGTAATTACCCAACCCAAATTGGAAGATTCCTAAATTTTACCCTCGGGCCCCAATTGCTCGGATTCTGAAAATTTTCGAAGAAAATCATTACTCATAACCTTACGAACTCAAATATATAATTTTCATCTAATTCCATAACCATTTTTGTGGTTATATTCTATTTTTATAAAAACTTAGGTTTTTCATCTAAACCCATAACTTTCATAAATTTACATGTTAATATCTACCCATAATATATGTATTTAGCTCACGTTGGATAGAAATTACTTACCTCCAAATTGCTAGGTGAAAACCCCTCTCAAGAAGCTCCAAAATCGCCCAAAAAGTGAGAGAAATAGGTTAGAAATGGCTTAAGTACCGTAATAAATGAAGCCTTCTGCCTCCAGGACTTCTGCATCTACGGTCACAGGGCCGCTTCTGTGGCACATTTTCTACAGAACAAGGTTCACTTCTGCGGAAATTCCTAGGCTGGCTGGCTGGCTTCGCTTTTGCGGACAGGATCCCGCTTCTGCGATCCCGCTTCTGCGGATGGTGAAGCGCATACGCGCCCCCATCGCACTTGCGGGATACTCATCGCAAAAGCAGTGCTTCTTTTCTTCTGCGGACCACTAGCCAATTACCCAAAGCCTATTTTGCATCCAAGAGCCCGCATCTGCGGGCTCGCACCTGCGTCCAGAATATATAATTATTTTGATACCACTTTTGTCACGCCCCAAACTTGGGGAGGCGTGGCTGGCCCCCGGTGACATACTCGGCCCGAGCGTACCACTCTATAACTACGAACTCTGGAGGGGTAGCTCTAAACATAGGCCAACGAGTCCTACCTTCAAGCTAACAATACTAATCAAGGCCGACGAGGCCATATTATGAATCATCTGAAAATAATATTTCTCTCATCTGAGGGATAAACATACTAAAAATCTCATATATATATATAGCTGTGTAGGCCGATGAGACCTCCATGAACATCTACTGATTTACAAAATATACATGACTCGTCTACAAGTCATTAGAGATAACTGAACTGTATCATGGTCGGTAAAGGGCCCCGACCTACCTAACAAACTTGTATATATAAAATGGACTCCAAGATTTAGACATGGTAACTTCGGGGAAGTTGAGCTTACCAATCAAGCTGATGTTTGGCTCTGTCTACTGGGAAGGTCAATCTAGCTGTCTATCAGGACCTGCAAGCATAACACGCAGGCCCCAGGCAATAGGGGTGTCAGTACGAATAATGTACTGAGTCTGTAAGGCATAAAAAATAGTATATAAAAGACATGAAAGAAACACAGAATAAAGGACTCAACTTGTAAGTCTGACTAGATCAGTAAATCATGGAACATTTATAGTATCATGTATATGCATACAAATATCATGTCATGCATCGGTATATGAGTACATAACAACATCAAGCCTCTGAGGGAATCCCATCATATCATCACGGCCTCACTGGGCAAAACCATCAACGTATGGCAGCTGATCAAGTTGGGGTGAGTATAATAACGTCGTAACCTTTCCCCATACCCCATATACATATAATATACGCATACATAACTCCATCTGGTCATGGGTCAATGTACATGTATAAATGAATGCAATGAATAATGAAGTAAGTCAATAAGATCTCTCGGAATGTCATAAGATCAATATGCCTTCGGTTAATATCATGAAATAAACGTTATCAACTTACGTATTTTCTAAGACCCATGAACAGACGATATAATAATAGGACACATGGGGAATCAAGAACATAGGCACCCCTAGTACTTCTAAGAATAGAGTCATTTGTGAAAGTTGCACGTTTGCTCATTTCGTTTGTATCATACGGATCTTGCCAAAAAGAATGAAGGGATAGTCTTAACATACCTTATCACAATCTGTCCAATGATCACGTTTGTTTAATAAACATAAATCCACTAGGCGAGGTGCCTAGGGCTGGTTTATATATATATATATATATATATATATACACAAAAGCTCGTAGGTGTGGGCACATCAGAACTAGTTCACCAACAGCCCTTTTTGAGCTCTAAATCGATCTGTGCATCGTCCGGATTGCACCCGAAGACCCCGAGGCCTCGTCCAAACATACCAACAAGTTTGTAAACATAAAACTGACTTGCTCGCACCCTCGGAATGCGTAAAACAACATTAAAACTGAGAATCGCAACCCAAAACCAATAGGATCAACTTATGAACTTCAAATTCTTCCGACTTACTCCGAACACGCCGATTCATACTTAAACTACTCAGAAGGGAATCAAATTTTGCGTGTAAGTCTTAAATCACCATACGAAACTATTCCTAGGCTCGAAATCACAAACGAACCTCGATAATACCAAAACCTACTCCAAAGGAAATTCAAAGAACTTTTAAAACTTCAATAAGCCAACTTTCAATATTAATCGCCGAAATGCTCCCGGGTCATCCAAAATCCGATCCGAATATATCCCCAAGTTCAAAATATTCATACGAACCTATTGGAACCGTCAAATCCCAGTTCTGAGGTCGTTTACTCTAAATATTGACCAAAGCCAAACTTAGCCCCTTTAAAGCCTAACTAATGAACCTAGTGTTCCGATTTTAATCCGAACTCTTCCAAATCCCGAACTAACCATCCCCGCAAGTCATAAAATAGAACAATCACATACTGGGAGTCTTATTAAGGGTAACAGAGATCTAGAAAGTAAAATGACCGGTCGGGTCATTACAGTTCCACAACTCGCTTGACTTTAAAACATAACACATGACTATCATGTGACTAAAATAAATCATAACATAACCTTATTATCATGTTAAGCACCCTAATATCACCCCAAAAGTACATGTTTTAATATTCCCAACTTATCGACTCTCGACAAAACTTATTTTCTTCAATTCGTTTTGATTCTAAGCCTTCTAACCCTCTTGGTATTTGTTATCCGTGATCTTAAATATTTGTAACCTCCAAGGTAACATGATTAACTTACTTTATGTACTTTCAAAGAAGATCTCATTTCTGAGCTTACATCAACTGACTTAAGACGTACTCTTACATGCGAAAACATGTGGTATAATATCATTCCCCCCTTTGGATCATTCATCCTCAAATGTTGACTGATGTGCTTATCAGTATTATATATATAGCTTTTACGAATACTTTAATATTGTCCTTTCCATCTAGGCAACTATTTTATGAATAAATCTAAAGGCCAAGGCATTATCCCCTTTAGGCCTCTTTCTCCCACCACGGCGTGCGGTCAGAATTCTTCCAATCTCCTAACTGTTGCTACCTTCTGTCATGTAGCCTGTATGACTCTGTCCTTGTATGAGTGCCTATGCGACTCTTCTCTCTTTTTTCCTCTAGCTTTTAGCCAATCTCTAGGCTTCACTTTGTGAACATATACAGAATTATGACAAACTGTACCTCTGGGCATCTATAGGTGTACTGAAGTTCTTCGCTTGGTACTTTATCGAACTTACGATTATTGCTATATTTTGTTTCATAGCCTTAGTTATCTGTACTTATGGCTTTACTACATCTAGGTAGGTCTTACTATACCATAACACTTACATTGGTTTATTATTACCTAGGTTTATTACCCAACTCTAGGTTACTCTCTTGCTGCTTATCCTATATGTATAAATCTAAGTTCTTTATTGCTTCCTCATTACTGTTCATCTTAAGAATGGCAACCTAAACTCATCTCATACTTTGTAACTTTTATCCATGTATTGCTGATTCACCTTAATGTTGACCTATAATTTACCACTGATAACTTGAAACCTCTTACATAATACATTGTCACTATGGCTCACGTCTTATCGGGGAACATTTGAAGTGATTTACCTGATCCACCTAGGGATGATACTATACTTCAATAACCGTATTTCATATCATCCCAACGTGATTCATCTTATGGGGGGTATTCTAATCCCTTGCAATTCATGAAATTCCTTTTCTTTAAATCATTACTCAATCAAAAGCCTAAACGTTATCCTCTTATCTATCACAATTACACCCTTATTATACTACCAGGGCAGTATTCCATCTCTTCTAAATGCTCCTAGTTTTAGACTCCTCTGAGGTCATTCAGGCTATACTGAGCTTTATATAACTTATGGAAACCATCAACTCTCTTGGTTTGATGGGCTTAATTCCTAAGTCTTACCTATTCTTGTCACCTTTTCGTATCCTTATTCCTATCTACCTAAACCTTGTCGCTCTACCATACTTTATCTTGCCACCTACACATATCTATTTATGCTAATCGTAACCTTTCTTTAACTTGATATCACCATAGATTTCCTTTCATGTATTCTCAATTGTCTTTAAATGTGAGAAATTATGTTTCTTGGTCGTTCTGCTACTTGTTGCATGAATACTTGGCTTATCTTAGTACCCACACATATTGGAATTCCATACAACCCATGTGATGTCGAATATTACTTTTGATTTTACTTCCCGTTCATTAGTCACAATAGGTGCCACTTTCTTATGGAGTGCATACAATGTTATAGTGAGACTGTTGTTACAAGATCATTTCTTCCTTAGGCACCATGATTAGGTTGAAGCCTTCTTCTGTATTTCCTCAGCTAGAAACTAGGGATAATTATAGGCGAATATTTCTCAATAATTACGATGTCATATATGCGAGACGAAATTCACTATGTTGGGGTTCACTATATTTATCTTGCACGATCTGCTGATTTGTTTGTATCCTCTTGTGTAGCCATAACTAGGACCTTCCTGAATCAATTACTAACTACTTGTGGTTCATTCTCATATATATTCCGCGTAATCTGTCTTGGGATATGTCCTTTGTCTTCACTTACATCTCGCACTGGCTTCTGATGTATGAAGTGTTCATTCACACTTAGTTATCAATAATATCCCGGCTGGGAACTGTTACTGCCCCCCCCAATCGTGCTTGCATAATGTTCTGGAGTTGTGACATATCTATAAGATCTGAATAAATGCAACCTCATCTCTTTTGCCTTTTTACCACATTCTTCCTTTACTATTCCATAGTTACCTGAACCACTTAACTCCGACTTAATACCACATCACACTATCTTCCCCCCTTTAAGGGAGTACTAAGATTTAGTACTACGATGATCAACCTATAGATGTTTTACCTCTTCATCTTTGGCGTCTTTTCACATCTTCAATGACCCTTACTCGCCTTGCGATAACCCTTCTGTACCAGGGATAATTGAATTCCTTACGCACAAGGGTAACACCTAGTGTAACTAGCACACTTAGTCCCTTAAGCTTAACTATGCTCACAGTGCTTGCTTTAGGGAAGTGTCTTCCTGAATGAAATTTAAAGGTTATCCTTTTGTTGTCCATTCTACTATTTCGAGAATGCTATCTCTGAAATTCTCATGATGCCGACTATTATCAAATATTCAGATCCCTAATTCATGTTCAGTTTATCTTGTCCACTAGCCCATACTGATTTGTATTACTCCGGGGGTCTAACTTAGCCTTCTGATAATCACGTTTGAGTCACCAACTCATTTCTCAAAATGAGGGTATGACTTTATGGCTTATACAGTTTTATTATCTCAAGGTCTATCATCTCTTGTATTTTCCTTCACATGACTATAGACTTTGTCATCCAGCCATATTTAGATTTACCGTTATCACTCTTTTATCACATCTTATTCATAATGCTTCATTTAATCTCTTCTTATTCTCATTCTAATATTTCTGTCTATATCCTTATTTTGAAAACTTCAAGAAAATATTCTTTCTCTTTTAGCTCCCCTTGATCCACCCACTAGCTTTTCAGGTCGCCTAACATTCTCTCTTTACTAGGGACGGAAGCCATACTAAGGTAAATATTTTATCCCTTCTAGGATTCCAATGCTATCTTCTGAATTATCTAAACATTCTAGTATTCATTTCTAATTATACTATTCTAGAGTGCACAATCTAGGTGTCTCACAGTAAGAACTATTACCACGTTTACAATATCCTTCAGAAATGTCATTTAACGTTAACATACCATCCACCATTCTGGGTTACCCTAACCTCAGCTGGATCCTGATATCCCATCCTTCTCTTAAACTTTATTTGTTAGCTCCCATAGGGCATAACTGAGGTAGGTGTGGCCAATTGCATATACCTCTATTACTGTTGAAATTAAACTCAGAATGCTTATATTTCTCTACCTGAATTGTAAATACTGATAATTTTCACTAACTTGGTACCTCGTGCCTTTCTTCACCTTGCTTCTTTTACCAGTTGAAACTCGTATATGACTTTTGAATCTCTTATTACTTTTTACCATATAGGTAGATAGATATTCATGCCTTAGGGCTCCTTATCAAGAAGCTTACACGTCTTAGTATACACATGATCTATTGAAGACCTCATATTTACTCATCATAAGCATGATGAAAAATCGAGTTCCTTTGACTCAACTCTTCCACAACCACATTCAATCTCTTACCAACTATCTTTCTGGATGTAAGTATCATTGTATTATGAATAAAATGGAATTTAGGAGTTTGAATTTATAAATCTGAGCTGTACCACACGATCTAAAGTAAGAAGAAAGAGTGACAGTCCTAAATGCCCTGTAGCCTCCTGCTTATAAGTGTGGTGCACAACACACCCATAAACAAGACTCTACTAGACATGGCTTGTAGACAACCCTGGGATAAAATTATTTTGATACCACTTTTGTCATGCCCCAAACTTGGGGAGGCGTGGCTGGCCCCCAGTGACATACTCGGCCCGAGCGTACCACTCTATAACTGCGAACTCTGGAGGGGTAGCTCTAAACTTAGGCCAACGAGTCCTACCTGTAAGCTAACAATACTAATCAAGGCCGACGAGGCCATATCATGAATCATCTGAAAATAATATTTCTCTCATCTGAGGGGTAAACATACTCAAAATCTCATATATATAGCTGTGTAGGCCGATGAGACCTCCATGAACATCTACTGATTTACAAAGTATACATGACTCGTCTACAAGTCACTAGAGATAACTGAACTGTATCATGGTCGGTAAAGGGCCTCGACCTACCCAACAAACTTGTATATATAAAATGGACTCCAAGGTTTAGACATGGTAATTTCGGGGAAGTTGAGCTTACCAATCAAGCTGATGTTTGGCTCTGTCTACTGGGAAGGTCAATCTAGCTGTCTATCAGGACCTGCAAGCATAACACGCAGGCCCCAGGCAATAGGGGCGTCAGTACGAATAATGTACTGAGTCTGTAAGGCATAAAAAATAGTATATAAAAGACATGAAAGAAACACAGAATAAAGGACTCAACTTGTAAGTCTGACTAGATCAGTAAATCATGGAACATTTATAGTATCATGTATATGCATACAAATATCATGTCATGCATAGGTATATGAGTACATAACAACATCAAAGCCTCTAAGGG
>AWOL01S0041341.1:98744-168345 GCA_000715115.1 Nicotiana otophora | reverse complement strand
TATATATATATATATATATATATCTCACAATAAAGAAAACATAATGTCAATGAGTCTAAGTAGTGTAGTTGCCTATGTAATAAATTACATACTCCCTATTATCAATCTTGAGTGACGTGCTCAAAATTGATATCACATTATGTACTAAAAAGTGGCTAAAGTATTAAAAATTACATTACAAAATGGCCACAATTCGTAATAATGCTTGTGTGTTTGCCATATTGGCCCTGCTTGTTAGTGATTTTCGACCTTGTGGTGATTATATACTTTACATGAAAGACTGCATTCTCATGTGTTGAGTACCTACAAATATTTGAGATACCCAAATCTGCAGCCAAACATTGCATTTTTTCAAGTGTCTAGTACTTAATGTGCATGGTGACTTTGCCATTTTGAGCCCAGATTTTGTTCATGATCCCTGCCTTTGAATGTGAAGCTCCGCATGGAATACCTTAATTGTGTGTTGTACATGTTGTTTATTCTAACCAACTCCTTGTTGTCCATCTCTTGTAGCCCATATACTCATTTGAAAAGCAGTACCTCGCCCATATAAAACTGGGCAGTGTTGTGACCATGACCTCTTGTGTCCAGAATTGCAGCTCGATTCCTGGCCCTACGTGTGAATCTCCTCCTAATACCTCTTCCTTGCATATCACTAATGTTGTAGGTGTACAACAGCTACAGGTTGTCTAGCTTATGTACCATGTGAAGTCCTTCGAAATACACTGCATCGACCATGGAAATCTAGGCAGTGTTTGTTTCTTGTGTTTGATTCTAACCTTGTCAACTTGTATTTTGTAAGAAATTGCTGAGTTGATTCCTATCTTTAACACAGTAGAACAATGGACATGAAAATACTCATGCCAAAGTTCCCTCATAATGTCGTAATCACTCAGTTGTCTCCTAAGCATCACCAATGCCATGCTTGTGCCTACCCCTGCTTCCCTCTCATTGGAATGAGTATATAGTACTAATACCACCAAATGAGAGTTGTTCAAGGAATAGGTCATGATTACAGTAGTGTTTCCTGCAAAAAAGAAAACAAGGTTAGCAAAAATTATGGTCCCCATACTCTCCTCCATAAGGACTTGAGCATGATGATCGAGTATGTTTCCAAACTACTCCCTTATCCCGCTAACCCTTTTCTCCTCTCCTCCTAACTCCTTGAAACCTTTACTCTTAAATATGGGAATTACAACTTATTACTATTGACAATTCTTCTCCCTTTGACATCCAGCTCTCCAAAACTGTTGCATTCCATAGGTCCATTATCCAGAGCATAGTTGGCAATGTGATCTGCCAACTAGTTACCTTCTCTGAGTGTATGCGAGATTTTCAAATGACATCTCCCCATCAACTCCCTTATCTCCTCAACATACACAACCACAGACCATGGTGTACTCCATTCCCCTTGAATTACATTTTTAACAAGCATTGAATCAGTATGCAAATCAATAAGAATATAGTCATGCTCCACACAGTATTTTAATGCTTCTAAGATTGCTCTCACCTCAGCTTTTATGTTTGTCCCTTCTGGTATTTCCTTGCCACATGCATACACAACATTTCCTTCTTAATTCCTTAACACATAGACAAAAGAACTCCTACATGGATTGCCCCTCGATGCTCCATATGTGTTGACTTTTATCCATCCATGCTCAGGAAGCTCCCACAGTACCTTCGTGTACTTCAATTTAGGAGTATATTGCTCCATCATATGAATCAAATCTGGCCATTTATGTAGGACATTTTGAAGTCTAGGCTTTCTGACCTTTACCAGATGTTGAATAGTGGTTGATACCTGATAGATGACCCTATTCACTATACTGCATCTCCATATTTGTAGCAGTTTCTCCTTTTCCATAATTCCTACACAATGATCGATGGTAGAGCCTGCATTATTAGTTGTAGTCTTGGAATCACCTGTGCTGTCCAACACTTCACCATAGCTTGGTGCAAAGTCAGTCCTTCAACATTTATACCTGCACATGAGAGAAAATAGTACCACACTTTCCTGGCAGCATATAACTTGAAAAAGAAGTGTGGTAGTGTTTCCTCCTGAGATTGCACACAACACCAACACTTAGAAGCCATTAAATATCCCAGCCTTTTGAAAAAATCATCTAAGAGCAGCTTATTCTTCCACACTTTCCACATAAAGAATGACACTTTGAGAGGCAGTTCCTTCACCCAAATTATCTTATATGCATTGCAGGGTTCCTTTCTCTTCCTGACATATTCCCATGCATATTTAACACTAAACTCTCCCTTTGTTTCGAGCATCCAATATGGCTTGTCCAGTACTATAATATCAACAGAAGGCTTGATTTTCTGAATAATATGATTAGCCAAATCTTCAGGCAGCAACATCCTTAACCTATGATCATCCCATGCTCCACTTCGAACTACTTCCCAAACATTCTGGACAGATTTGTCGCAGAAGAAATCTGGTGGAGTGATGAAATAGAGGGTCCCCAATCCAGTCCAATTCTCAAACCAAAAAAAGGAGGATCCCATCTTTGGTTGCCATGCTATTTGGTGCTCAATATGATCCCTAAATTCTATTATTTTTCTCCAAACACGAGAACCATTTTCTCTCCAAGGAACTACAATAGAATTCATCTTTTTGCAATATTTTTGGCTCATGAATAAGCTCCATAAGGATGGTTTAGTACGAAAATTCCACCATAGCTTACAAAATAATGCTTTAGACACATCATAGAGTGATCTAAATCCTATTCCCCCTTCTTCATGTGGCAAACATAATGTGTCCCAAGAAGCCCAGTGTCTGCTTCCACCCTCAATCGAATTACTCCAAAAATATCTTGCCATGAGTTTATGAAGTTTGTTGATCACAGATGCTGGTGCATTGACTGCTGACAATAGGTGAATAGGAATGCTTTGTAACACATGTGACATCAATACTGCCCTGCCTCCTATAGATAAAAGCTTTCCCTTCCATGACTGCATTTTATTTAACACCTTGTTCATGAGTCCTTGATAAAATTCTATCGTTTTTCTAGCATAAAAGATTGGACATCCCAAGTAAGTGAATGGAAAATCCTGCCTAGTAATCCCAGTAACCCCTTCCACCTTCCTAACTACTTCTTCATTTGTGAGATGATGCATATACACGACAAATTTGGTTTTGTTAATTAACTGACCTGATGCTGCTTCATAAGCTGTCAAAACTTCCATGATTAATCATAATGAAATTTCACATGAAGAAGAGAATATTATAGTGTCATCTGCATACGCCAAATGATTGATCTTAGGACTCCACTTTGGCAAACCAAATCCACAAAAGTATAGATTCGAATGGAGAGTATTTAATCCTCTTGACATTGCCTCAGCTGCCAAGATGAAAAGTGCAGGAGATAGAGGATCTCCCTGCTTAACTCCTCTTGTAGACTTGAAACATCCATGTGGTTTCCCATTGATAAGCACTGAGTACCAATTGTTTGATATGATTCCAAACACCCAGCCAATGAATCTCTCAGCAAAGCCCATCTTCCTCAACATTTTGGTCAAAAATATCCATGAAAGTCAATCATACGCCTTAGTAATATCCATCTTGATTACAACATTAGGACCTGCCTTAGTTCTCTATCTGATATTAGTGATAATTTCCTGAGTCAATAGAACATTCTCCACAATGCTTCTACCCTTCACAAATCCAGCATGTTCATCTGAGATTATATTAGGTAGAAGGCCAACTAACCTGTCATGTATGACTCTGGAGAACACTTTATTTATGAAGTTACTGAGACTTATAGGTCACATATCAGAAAAGGTGTGCACTTCATTCTTCTTAGGTAATAGAACTAGGTTTGTATGAGTGATAAACCTAGGTAGTTTCTGCCCATTAAAAAATGCCTTCACTATCTCCACCACATCATCTCCAACAATGTCCCAGCAGGAGTGAAAGAAGCTACCATTGAATCCATCTGGCCCTCCAGCACTGTCACCATTTAGCCCATAGACTGCCTGCTTCACTTCTTCTCTAGTAGGATGCCTCAATAGTTATTGATTCTACTCCATATCCACCATGTGAGGTACACGATCAATGATTCCAAATTCTGAAGGAACTACATCTTCATGAAACTTTGCTTGAAAACTTCACAGCCTCATCAGCCACTACTTCCTTATCTTCAATCCAGTCACCATCACTATTTTGGATTCGTTTCAATTGTAATCTCTTTCTCTTCCCATTTACGTGTGCATGAAAGAACTTGGTATTTCTATCTCCATCATTGAACTATGTCATTCCAGATTTCTGTTTCCAGAACTTCTTCTCTAATGTCAGATATTTGATCAACTATGCCTGGACCTTTTGAAGCCTTTCCCTATTTTGCAGTGCAGGTTTAGTTCAAACTGTGCTTCATGCACTCTAACCACTTCCTCCAGGCTATCTACCTTCTGAAAAATATCACCAAATGTTGCCCTACTCTATGTGGATAATGCCTTATTCAATCTCTTAATCTTGTGGTTGAAAAGAATGAACGGATTTGCATGAAAATCTGCTTGCCAATTCTCGTTCACCACTGCCTTATACGACTCATGTCCTGTCCAGAACTTAAGAAATCTGAAGCTCTTCTTAATTGGTACTGAATCTGGATTATATGTAAGTAACAAAGGACAATGGTCTGACCCAATCTTAGACAAATGAGTGATCTCCAATCCCGGCCATAACTATTATAGCTCCATGTTTGCAAACACTCGATCTAATCTCTTGAAAATGCAATCTTCTTCAGATCTCCCATTCCACCAAATATATATACTTGCTTTAAAGCCCATATCAGTAAGATTATAAGTGTTCATACAGTGCCTGAAGTCATCTACTTCATTTTGGTGAAACTAGCAGCCCTCCAAATTTCTCTTTTTCATCTCAAATAATATTAAAATCACCCCCACTAGCCATGGTGCAGTCATATATCGAGCCAAATAATACAAAGAATCCCAAAGATTAATTCTTTCAATGTGATCACACTTAGCATAAACAAGGGTAAGAATGAACTCTTTGTGATCTTCAATATCATATAACTTCAAAGTTAAATGTTGCACCATATCAATCACTACTGTTACATCAAATCTTTAATCAATAAAAGCCCAAATCTTGTTAGAGGTATTCACAATTGCCTATGCAAATCCAATCTACCTTATGTACTTCTCTAATTTCCTTGACTGTTGCATTGGTTCCATGATCCCAATAAAATAAAAATGATATTTCCTTTGAATTGTGATGAGCCTTTCAAAAGCTCCTTGAGTATTAACTGATATAATATTCCATATAAGAGCATTCATCTCTAATTGATATATTTACAAATAGTTCTCTTTGTTTGGACCCCAGGTGGCTGCACACTAGGAACCTCCTTGACATGTTTTTTTCTGCCTGTAGCAGCTGATTTGCCTTATTTTTCTATACCTTTATCCATGTGTCTAGGTGATAAATCCCCTTGTCTAGCAACATTCCTGAAATTTTGATATGCTGATTCTGCATCTAAATCTCTTCCCTTACCTCTAGAATTGTCCTACATTTTTTTCTGTTGTTCAGGTGCCACAATCTGATTCTTATTTGGCTTAGGAATCCAAGTTTTTGTTGCAGATCTGGCTGTAGTTTCTTTGATAATTTGTTCAGCAATATTTGGACTTGTAATGACTTCATTATGCCCTATCAGTTCCAACAGCTCCTGAGTTGGATTTTTGTTCTCCTTATCTGCAATTTGCTGCTTCTCACCTCCACCAGGATCTCCAGGATCAATTGATTCATTTATTTGTGTTTTATGTATAGAAGAGTTTGAACCTTCTACCTCAACTGAAGTACCATTCATTTTTGTAATCTTTTATCTGCATGTACATTATCCTTGTTAGTCTTTCCATTCACACTGATTTCTTCACCTTGTGGCTTATCTTAATTTTCCAATGTAACATTATCTTCCTCCTCATATCATTCAGATAAATCTCCTTCATCTGAATCCTCCTCTATCTGATCACCCCATAACCTTCCACCTGAAAAGTTAATTTTTTGCTTCAACATTTCCTGCTCAGCTAGTGCCTCAAAATTAGTTTCCTTTGATGGTATTTCTTGGCATGATTGATTCGTAGTGACATTATTAGATGCAAAAGTTCTACTAACCCATTGAGTTATGGTTTCTTTCACTGTTTTCTGTCCCTTTTCCACATCATGATTGCCTTCTTTTGTAACAGTAGCCTCCTTAGCTACCTGAATCCCTAGTGAACTAGGAGTAAACGTAGGTGCTACAGGGTTTAAACTTCTCCCACTTTTCTTAGAAATAGGATTTGGACTGTTCCGAATATTGTTGGTATTCATTAATGCTAGTTGATTATTCTCATCTGTCTTATCTTCATCATTCTCTAATGCAGCAAACTTTTTGGTAGTTTGAATTTATTGAGCAGGAGCAGTAGTAACATAAGTAGCAGTAGTTGGAACTATCTCCATCCCTGAGGTACCTTGACCTTGTTGAGCTTTACTAGCACCAACTGGAAAAATTTCTTTTCTAGTTGGACCTTGCACCACAAGTTGCTTTGTACCATTCCTCACTCGATTATCCCTAGCTTCTTTATATTGTTCTCTAACATTCCCAACCACTTTCCCACTAGATAGGATCATAATTGGATTCTTCTGAGAGTTTCGATCTTTACCCTTAGCAGTAGGAGCTTGTTTCTCTCTATCAACGTCCACAAATAATTCTGGATGCAACCTCCAGTATGTTTCCTCATCATGACCTTGCAGCTTGCACTCCTTACAGTACTTTGATATATAGTGATATTGGACCTTCACCCATTCAGTTCTAAGATTACCATTATCTTCATCTTCGATATCCATTCTAACTCTTTTGGGCAGCTCATCTAAAAGATCTACCTGGACCTTAACCCTTGCACAACTTGGCCTCGTCTTATTTACAGTAGCCATATATAAGTGTAATGGGACACCCACATTTGATGCCAATGAGAACAAACACTCCTTCACAAAGAAAGTAGGCAGCAAATTTGGAAAAGAAATCTATACCATTACCTTAGGAGTCTCTTCACCAGGTTTAAACTTAGTATCATAGATTAAAGGTCGCATTTGGTATTCATAACCATACTTAGCTTTCAAATAATATGCACCTTTAGAAGTAAGATTAGCATAGTCCTCAAGCAATGTTAACTTGATTAACACATGACGATCTCTAAGAAAACCAATATTACACTCACCGTTTATACCACATTGAGCAGGAAGAATGCGACGATCTATTGCAAGTCTGGCCAACCATATGAAAATTTTCCAAGTACTGCATATTGAAGTCCCTCAATAATGTTCATTATTTCCCCTTCTGCTTCAGTCCACTTGATCAATGGCTACCCATGAAGGTAAGTAACAGGTTTCATAGGAATTGGCTTGACAGCTTTTTAACTGGATGTTGACGTATGCATGGAAGCATTCGATGCATTAGGTTTAAGGATTTTTGAGTAATCTAAAGGCTGGGGATTAGAAGGTGTTATGGGATTGGGAGTAGGCTGACCAGCCGTCGAAACAAGCTGGCCGCCGGCCGGCGCAGCCATGAGAAGGTTCTCTCTCTAGTCGCCTATAAATCTCCTATTTTTGCCAGAGCTTCTCTCTTTGAAGCCTATTTGTCATGCCGTGTAATTTGCGTGAAAAATTGTTATTTTTCAATGACCACGTTGAACTTGTCTCGTCGCACTTTAATCTACAAAAATGATAATAATACTATCGTTAAGCTACGAATGATGGAACTATCATACAACGAATGACAAGCTTATTTTATATTAAAATGGATAACATCTCCTATGTTTTCCTTGCTTTCCCCAAGTCCTTAAAAACAACAAGAACACATACAACATTCAGCACGACAACACACCCAACAACCCAACAATACCAATTAATCTACACAATAACAAGTGAACAAACATTGCCAACAAAACTACTATTTAACACGACAAGCGGAAAGCTTGGATTGGAACCAAACCCCAACTCTTTTTCGCATCTCCTTTGTACTTACAACACCTTCAATAGGTCTAGCATATAAACATATATATTTACATGACATTCCAACCTTGTCCATCATAAAAGTAACATCAAACAACCCAACAAGATATAACAACAACACGGATCTTTTGGGGAGTGTGAGCAAATCACATCCCAAAAATGAGATAAAAATAGGTGAAGGTCGGCCACCGACCAAGTGGCTCCCATAGGGGCTGCCTGTGCAGTCTTGCAAAAACATGAATATCTCTCTATTCTGATGTGGTATTAACAAACTGTTTAATGAGTTGATAACTAGATGCGTAGATCTTAAATTTCGTAGGTAGATCACCCCCTAACTCCAAGTACATTGGGAGAAAAGTTCGGTGACATTAGACCTAAAGTTTAGTAGAATTATGAATGTAACTTGCAATAACTTTTATCGACTTTTGTTTTACAACTTTCTTGACTTCAAAACTTAACATACGATTATTATATGATTAAAATACCTTAAAACACGACCTCTTTAGGTTATTAAGTACTCCTAGTACTACTCCAAAAGTATAGGTTATAACATCTTTGATTCATTTAACCTCCAACCTGCACGATACTTCCTTAACACGTATATCAACCCATTATTATTTTTGTAAAGATCCTTAAACTCTCCGACTCATATTAATTCACTTAAGATATATTCTAACATGAATGTATGGGTTGTAACAAATTGACGCATAAGGGTGCTCTTTTTAGATGGTCCGATAGGTATGAGGTGAGCTTTCAGAAGCTCAAGACTATATTGACTACAACCCTAGTGTTGGTGTTGCCTACAAGTTCAGGATCTTACACTGTGTATTGTGATGCATCACGTATCGGACGTGGCGTGGTATTAATACAGGACGGTAAGGTGATTGCCTACGCATCTCGACAGTTGAAGGTTCATAAGAAGAATTACCTTGTGTATGATTTAGAGTTAACAACCATTGTTCACGCACTGAAGATTTGAAGGCAGTATCTATAAGACATTCCATGTGAGTTGTATATCGGCCATCAGAGTCTCTAGCACCTGTTCAAATAGAAGGACCTTAATTTGCGGCAGTAGAGTGTAACGACCGGCCGATTATTTAGAGTATTCTAGCCACTTTCTACCCATTTATAACTTCTTCTATGTTCATTTATGGTTATGCAACTTGCTAAGGTGGTTGGTTTGGTTCCAGAGAAGTTTCAGAGCGAATTGGGATACTCAGTCCCAAGGTTGGAAGCTTAAATTGAAAGAGTTGAGCGGATGTTGACTTATGTGTAAACGAATTTGGAATAGAATTTTAATGATTCCAATAGCTTCGTATATTGATTTTATACTTGGCCGTATGTCCGCATTTTGATTCAAAGGTCCGTAGGTCATTTTGGCTTGAATCGGAGAAAGTTGAAAAGTTGAAGGTTTGGAAGATTGAGAAGTTTAATCGAGAAAGGACTTTGTTGATACCGAGATTGGATTTTGGTCCAGGAGTTGGAGTAGGTCCGTTGTGTCATTTATGACTGTGTGTACAAAATTTAAGGTCGATCGGAGTTGGTTTGATATGTTTCGACATTGGTTTTAGAAGTTGGAAATTCATTAGATTCGTTAGGCTTCAATTGGTTACGAGTCATATTTTTGATATTGTTTGATGTGATTTGATGGTTTGTCTAAGTTCATATCATATTTTAGGATGTTGTTTGGATAGGGTCCCCGGGGTCTCGGGGGCGATTCCAATTGATTTTGGATTAGTTTTGGACTTAGGAACTTGGCCGAATTCTTTTGATGCCTGGTGTGGTCGCACCTGTGAGAATTGGGCCGCAGGTGCGAAGTTGCAGAAGCGACAGGCTTGTCGCAGGTGCGGAGGCTGGGCAGTGGCTGCAGGTGCGAGGTATGTTACGCATCTGCAGGTCCGCATGTGCATAAGAGATTCCACAAAAGCGGATTTGGACTGGATGGACTGGGAACCACAGATGCAGATATATTACATAGGTGTGGATGCACAGAAGAGCAAGGTGGACCACAAGAGCAGACCCGCAAAATCGGGATTGGGCCGCAGAAGTAGTAGGTCGGGTTTCTAGTGGACTTCGCAGAAGCGAAGGAATTTTCGCAAAAGCGGAACCGCAGGTGCGATTTTTGAGTCCGCATATGTGAGATGCGTGGACAGAAGGACTTAAACGAGGGTTTCAAATTTTCTCTCATTTTTGGACTTATGGAGCTCATATAGGGACGATGGTTTAGAGGTATTTCATTACAATTCAAGAGGTAAGCAACTTTTGATCACTGTTGTCCATAAATATTGAATTTCTATTAGTTTTATACCTAGATTATGTGTGTTTTAGGTGGAGTTTAGGGGAGCTTTGGTCTATGTATTGGAGAGTAAGATTTGGGGATTTAAGGGTAGATTTGTGGTTGAAATTGGATGATTTTGGTATGATTGGACTCATTATTGAATATGTGTTCGGAATTTGTGAATTTTGTCGGGTTTCGAGGCGTGGTCCTAGGGTTGACTTTTTGATTTTAGTTAACGATCTTATCTTTATCGTATGGAATTGTTTCCTATAGATTGTATTGATTATATTAAGTTGTTGTGACTAGATTTGAGTAGTTGAGAGGCCGATGGCAAGGGGTTGTTGAAGTATTGAGTTGTGCACTTTGAAGTAAGTAACACTTCTAAACTTGGAATTGAGGGTATCTATCCCTGGAAAATATGTTATTGTCTTGTGTTGGGGTGACACACATGCTAGGTGACGGGCGTGTGGGCGTGCACCGTAGTAATCATGATCCAGTTGATTCTTTTGTATGGTGTTGTTATCTACCCTTGTTCTATCCTTTAAATCCTTACCTGTTAGAGTAATTGGACTTTGATTCATGTTAGAGATCTTGTTTAGGCTATATGCTTATTTGGTTGAGACCTAATGAGGCTAATTCTACTATTTTGATTTATCCGCTTTAACTACAATTATGTACTCAGTCATGATTCTTCATTTGCATATCATATCTCAGTCTCTGTTATCATTCATTGTTACATTACATGTTGTTATTGTTTGGGTTGAATGGTACGAGATTGTGAGCCCTTGAGACTTGAGAGATTGATGACTGGGGTGTGCCCGAGAGTCAGATTGTGAGTGTTATTGTGGATCGAGATGCACGGCGCAATATGCTCTATAGGCTTATTTAATATTGTGGATCGGGTTGCGTGTCGCAACAGGCCATATAGACTTTATATTAGCACTTGGGCGGGATCTGCCCCTCCATTTTCTGACACACCTATAGTGAGCACATGCAAAGTGATATCTATACGTGCTTTGGTGAAGGGCATTGATGCCAGGCACCTGTACAGTGCTGAGTGATTATGTGTGTGATGAGTGGGCATTGAGATAGATAGATTTTGTACTCTGAGAATGTGAGTAACTTGGATTATCATTGTGATACCTTACATTGACATGGATATTTGACATGTAGGCATAGAGATGTACCATTGCTCATTCTAGCTATACTTGACATGTTATTATCAGTGTTGGTCTTAAATTGGGAACTTGAAAGCATGTCTAGATTTTCGTATAAATTGGTTCTAACTGTGTCTTTCTGAGCTCGTCACTGCTTTTAGCCCAAGGTTAGTTTTGTTACTTATTGAGTACATTGGGTCGGTTGTACTCATACTACACTCTGCACTACGTGTGCAGATCCAGGTACATCTAGGTGCGGTGATTGCTAGATCATTGCTAGTACTTGCTTGGATACTTGAGGTAGCTGCTATGACACTCGTACACCTTGATTCTCCTTCCTTTTATTTTATTCAGTACTGTTCTATTACTCAGACAGTTGTACTAGAGTTTCAGTCTATGTTAATACTTAGTAGTGCTCTGTACTTATTGACACCAGGTTTTGGGATAGTTGTAGTAGAGTTCAGTTGACATTTATGAGATTTTTCATTGTTAAGTTTATTAAAACATGGTTTATTCACATTTCAGTTATTATGTGATTGTAGGCTTGCCTAGCAAGTATGTTAGGAGTCATCACGACATGTATTTCAGTTATTATATGATTGTCGACTTGCCTAGCAAGGGTATTAGGCGCCATCACGACATGTTGGGATTTTGGGTCATGACAAGTTGGTATAAGAGCACTAGGTTGCTTAGGTCTCATGAGTCATGAGCAGGTTTAGTAGAGTCTTGCGTATTAGTATAGAGACGACTGTACTTATCTTCGAGAGGCTAGCAGACCATTAGGAAACTTCACTTTCTTGTACTATTGTCGTGCGAATTTGTTGATTTCGGAAACTGAACTTCTATTATTCTATTCTCTCACAGATGGTGAGGACACGTGCGACCGGATCAGGCGGTCGACCACCAGTACCACTACCTAGGGCCGCAGTAGAGGCCGAGGTGCGACTCGTACTATAGCTAGAAAAGCACATGTGGAGACACCAGTTGCTCCAAATGAGGAGCATATACCAGATGTTGTTGAGCCGGTGGGGTCAACTCCGGCACCAGTTGTGCCCATTATAATCCTAGGCCTTCAGGAGGCCTTAGCCCAGATTTTGACTATGTGCACGAGCCTCGCTCAGACTATTTCAGCTCTAGCTGTACCAACCACTTCTCAGGTCGGGGGAGATGCTTAGACTCCTGCCGCCCGTACTCTAGAGCAGGTAGCTCGGGGACTCCAGACACCGAAGGTACTACCACCCCAACCGGTTACAACTGCTCGGGCCTAGGTTGGCTCACCCATGAGTGATGAGGAGCAGAAGAGACTAGAGCGGTTTAGGAGGCTTAAGCCTCTAGAGTTCTATGGGGCCGAGTCAGAGGATGCCCAAGATTTTATAGATAGGTGTCAGCAGATCCTTCGCACAATGGGTATTCTGGAGACCAGTGGAGTTTCATTTACTACTTTTCAGCTGAAGGGGGCAAACTACAGCTGGTGGGAGGCCTATGAGTCGAGCAGGCCAACTGGCGCTGCACCACTTACGTGGCATGCATTCTCAGTCCTCTTCTTAAAGAAGTCTGTTCCACAGACTCGTAGAGAGGAGTTGCATAGGCAGTTTGAGAAGCTATGCCAGGAGGGTATTTTACTGTCTCAGTATGAAATGCGATTTTTAGATTTGGCTTGTCACGTGGTATGGTTGGTTCCCACTGAGAGGGAGAGGATTAAAAGGTTCATTGATGGCCTCAATCATGGATTACATTTTATTATGGATCGGGAGGTTGTGATGGGCATGAGGTTTGATGAGGTGGCTGATATTGCTAGATGCTTAGAGTTTGTTCGTAGTCAGGAGCTGGAAGAGACAGAGGCCAAGAGGCCTCGTAGTTTAGGTGGTTTCAACAGTGCCTCATCTGGAGGAAAGTCCCATCACAGCAGGGGCAACCTTATAAAGCCGTTCAGATGGCTTGCTCGGTTCATCGTGGTGCATCAGCTAGTCATGGTTCATACAACGCTCATCCGGGTCAGTTATATTTCGGTGCCCTCCCAGCTCATAGTTCATCCCGTGATCCATCAGTTCAAGGTTCATCTGTACTAGGTTCTTCTAGTGGTTATTCTGGTTCTCGGGGTCCGGTTTAGTCCCCTCCGCTATTTATAGGTCGGGGTTGCTACGAGTGTGGAGAGTTGGGGCATATAAGGAGGTATTGCCCCTGTCTCGTAGGAGGTCCAGTACAGAAGAGAGGTCAGGTAGTTCGAGGTCGCCCTAGAGGGGGAGGTCGATCAGGTGGTGGTCAGGCTCGATGCTATGTCTTTCCCGCTAGGATAGATGCAGTTGCTTCAGATGCAGTGACCACAAGTATTGTTTTTGTGTGCCACATGAATTCTTTCATATTATTTGATCCTGGTTCCACTTATTCATATATATGATCGTACTTTTCTCGCTATTTGGATATCCCTATGATTCTTTAGTTAAACATGTTCATGTATCTATACCAGTGAGTGGTTTTATTATTGTGGACCGTGTGTATCGATCGTGTGTGGTGACTATTGGGGGATTAAAGAAGAGAGTTGATCTCTTGATGCTTAGTATGATTGATTTTAACGTGATTCTAGGCATGGATTAGTTGTCACCTTATCATGCTATTCTGGATTTTTACACTAAGATCGTGACGTTAGCGATATCGGGATTGCCTAGGGTTGAGTATCTAGGTTCTCTGTACTATGTTCTCAGTATAGTGATTTCATATTTGAAAGCCCAACGGATTGTTGGGAAGGGATGTCTAGCATATTTGGCCTTTGTGAAGGATGTTAGTGCTGATACTCCTACCATTAAGTTCGTTCCGGTAGTGAGAGACTTTTTGAATGTGTTCCTGTAGACCTGTCGGGCATACTGCTCCACAGGGACATTGATTTTGGTATTGATATGGTTCTGGGCAGTCAGCCCATCTCTATTCCTCCATATCGTATGGCACTAGCAGAGTTGAAGGAATTAAAAGAACAGCCTCAGAAACTATTTGATAAGGGATTTATTAGGCCTAGTGTGTTACTTTGGGGTGCACCGATTCTGTTTGTGAAGAAGAAAGATGGTACTATGCAGATGTGCATTGATTATAGGCAATTGAACAAAGTTACAATTAAGAACAAGTACCCATTACCACGCATTAATGACTTATTTGACCAGCTTCAGGGTGCAAGAGTGTTCTCTAAGATTGATTTGAGGTTTGGGTATCACCAGTTGAAGATTCAGGATTCCGATATTCTGAAGACAGCATTTAGGACACACTATGGTCACTATGAGTTTCTTGTGATGTAGTTTGGGCTGACCAATGCCCCAACATCATTTATGCCTCTGATGAACAATATATTCCAGCAATATCTTGATTCTTTTGTCATAGTATTCATGAGCAATATCTGAGGATTGTTTTCTAGACTTTGAGGAGATGAAGTTTTATGCTAAATTCTCCAATTGTGAGTTTTGGCTTGATTCTATAGCATTCTTGGGGCACGTGGTATCCAGTGAGGGGATCAAGGTGGATCCAAAGAATTTGAGGCAATGTAGAGTTGGTCCAGACCGTCTTCAGCTACTGAGATTCAGATTTTTCTTTGCTTGTATGGATAATATCGCCGCTTTGTAGAGGGTTTCTCATCCATTGTTGCACCTTTGACTAGATTGACCCAGAAGGTTAGAGTCTACAACACTTGTTAGGGCAGAAGGATCTAAATTTGAGGTAGCGGAGATGGTTGGAGATGTTAAAAGACTATGATATCATCATTTTGTTTAATCCTAGAAAGGTCAACGTGGTGGTTGATGCCCTAAGTAGAATGGCGATGAGTATGGGTAGCCTTGTATATATTCTAGTTGGCAAGAGACCGCTAGCATCAGATGTTCAGGCTTTGTGTGGTTTCTCGATCTTCTTTGTATGAGCGCATCAGAGGGCGTCAGTATGACGATCCCCAATTACTTGTCCTTAAGGATAATTTGCAACACGATGATTCCAAGGAGGTTTCTATTGGAGATGATGGGGTGTTGAAAATATAGGGTCAGATTTGTGTGCCCAATGTGGATGGGTTGCATGAGTTGATTCTTGAGAAGGCCAAAGTTCGCTGTATTCCATTAATCCGGGTGTCGCCAAGATGTATTAGGATTTGAGACAGATCTATTTGTGGTGAATAATGAAGAAATATATAGTAAAGGGTGGCTCGGTGCTTGCACTATCAGCAGGTAAAGCATGAGCATCAGAGCCGAACGATTTGCTTTAGAGACTTGAGATTCTCGAGTGGAAATGGGAGCATGTTACCTTGGACTTCGTTGTTGGGCTCCCACCAACTTTGAAGAAATTTGATGTGGTTTGGGTGATTATGGACCGGTTGACTAAATCCGCACATTTCATTTCGATTGTGACTATTATTCTTTAGAGCGGTTGGCTGCGATCTATATTTGTGAGATTGTTCGTCTTCATGATGTGCCGGTGTCTATTATTTCTGATTGGGGAACGCAGTTCACATTACAGTTTTGGAGGGCCGTGTAGCGAAAGTTAGGTACACGGGTTGAGTTGAGCATAACATTCCACCCCCAGATAGACGGACAGTCAAAGCGCACCATTTAGATCTTGGAGGAGATGATACACGCTTGTGTTATGGATTTTGAGGGATTTTGGGATTAGTTTCTACCGCTTGCAAAGTTTTCCTACAACAAATGGCTACCAATCGTGTATTCAGATGGATCCTTATGAGGCCTCATATGGGAGGTAGTGTCATTCTCCAGTTGGTTGGTTTGAGCTGGAAAATGCTAGGTTGTTGGGTACTGATCTAGTTTGGGATGTCTTGGAAAATGTCATTGATTCAGGATCGGATTCGTACAGCACAGTCCAGACAGAAGGGTTACGGTGATCGGAAGGTTCGTGATGTTGCATATATAGTGGGAGATAAGGTATTGCTCAGAGTATCGCCCATGATGGGTGTGATGAGATTTGGGAAGCAGGGCAAGTTGAACCCTAGGTATGTTGGCCTTTTGAGGTGCTTGAGAGGATTGGAGAAGTGACATACAAGATTGCATTACCACCTAGTCTATCGGGCGTTCACCCAGTGTTTTATGTATCCATGCTCCAAAAGTATTATGGTGATCCGTCTCATGTTCTGGACTTTAGCACAGTTCTGTTAGATGGAGTTTTGACTTATGATGTGGAGCCGGTGGCCATTTTGGATCAGCATGTTCGGAAGTTAAGATCAAAGAGTATAGCTTTGGTGAAAGTTTAGTAGAGAGGCCAACCAGTCGAGGAGGCTACTTGGGAGATCGAGGGGAGATGCGGAGTAGGTATCCATACCTATTTGAGACTCCAGGTATGATTCTAAACTCGTTCGAGGACGAAGATTGTTTAAGAGGGGGAGAATGTAACAACCCGACCGGTCATTTTGAGTATTGTAGCCCCGTTCCCCCTATTTATCACTTCTTCTATGTTTATTTCTGGTTAGGTGACTTTTTGGGGTGGTTGGTTTGCTTCCGGAAATATTTCGGAGTGAATTGGGACACTTAATCCTAAGGTTGGAAGGTTAAGTTGAAAGAGTTGACCGGATGTTGACTTATGTATAAACGACTTTGAAATTGAGTTTCAATGGTTTCGATTGTTTCGTATGTTGATTTGGGACTTGGGCATATGTCCAGATTTGGATTCGGAGGCCCGTAGATCGTTTTGGCTTGAATCGGCAAAAGTTGGAAAGTTGAAAAGTTGAAGGTTTGGAAGGTTGAGAAGTTTGACGGAGAGTGGACTTTGTTGATACCTGGCTCAGATTTTGGTTTCGGGGGTTAGAGTAGGTCCGTTGTGTCATTTATGACTTGTGTGCAAAATTTGAGGTCAATCGGAGTTGGTTTGATAGGTTTCAGCATTGGTTTTAGAAGTTGAAAATTCATTAGTTTCTTTAAGATTGAGTTGGTGTACAATTCGTGTTTTTGATGCTGTTTGATGTGATTTGAGGCTTCAACTAAGTTCGTATCATGTTTTAGGATGTGTTGGTATGTTTGGATGGGGTCCCGAGGCCCTTGGGGGTAATTCAGATTAATTTTAGATTAGTGTTGGACTTAGGAACTTTGCTGAATTTTTCGGATGCCTGGTGTGATCGCACCTGCGAGAATGAGGCCTTAGGTGCGAAGTCGCAGAGCGACAGGCTTGTTGCAAGTGTGGAGGCTGGCTAGGCTGGGCAGTGGCCGCAGATGCGAGGTATGTTCTGCATCTGCGGGCCCGCAGGTGCATGAGATATTCCACTGAAGCAGATTTGGACTGGATGGACTGGGAGTTGCTCATGCGGACGTATTCCGTAGGTGAGGACGCGTAGAAGTGCAAGATGGACCGCAAGATCAGACCCGCAGAAGAGATAGGTCGGGTTTCTAGTGGACTTCGTAGAAGTGAAGGAATTTCCGCAAAAGCGGAACCGCATGTGCGGCTTCTTAGTCTGCAGATGTGAGATGCCTGGACAGAAGATTTTAAACGAGGATTACGAGTTCTCTTTCATTTTTGGACTTGTGGAGCTCGGCTTAGGGAGAATTTTGAGAGGGATTTTACTATAATTCAAGAGGTAAGCAACTTTTAATAATTGTTGTCCATAAATATTGAATACCCATTGATTTTTACACCTAGATTATATGTGTTTGAGGTGAAGTTTTGGGGATTTTTGGTCTATGTATTGGAGAGTAAGATTTGGGGATTTGAGGGTGGATTTGTGGTTAGACTTGGACGATTGTGGTATGATTGGACTCGTTATTGAATGGGTTTTCGGAATTTATAAATTTTGTCGGGTTCCAAGGCGTGGGCCAGGGGTTGACGTTTTGGGTTTACTTTTTGGTTTTGGTTAAGGATCTTAGCTTTATCGTATGGAATCGATTCCTACAGCTTGTATTGATTATATTAAGTTGTTGTGACTAGAATCGAGTCATTTAGAGGCCGATTCACGAGGCAAGGGCTTGTTGGAGCATTGAGTTACACACTTTGAGGTAAGTTACACTTCTAAACTTGAAATTGGGGGTATTTATCCCCGGAAAACGTGTTATTATGTTGTGTTAGGGTGACATACATGCTAGGTGGCGGGCGTGTGTGCGTGCACCGTAGTAATCATTATCCAGTTGATTCTTTTGTACAGTGTTGTTATCTAGCCTTGTTCTATCCGTTAAATCCGTAAATGTAAGAGTAATCAGACTGTGATTCATGTTAAAGATCATGTTTAGGCTATATGCTTATTTGGTTGAGACCTAATGAGGTTAATTCTGTTGTTTTGAGTTTTGTGCTTTAACATCATTTATGTACTCAACCATGATTCTTCATTTGCATATCATATCTTAGTCTTTGTTATTTTTCATTGTTATATTACATGTTGTTATTGTTCGAGCTGAGTGGTACGAGATTGTGAGCCCTTGAAGCTTGAGAGATTGATGACTGAGGTGGGCCTGAGAGCCGGATTGTGAGTGTTACTGTGGATCTGGATCTACGCTGCAGCATGCCCTATGAGCTTATTTATTATTATTGATCGGGTTGCATGCCGCAACAGTCCTTATAAGCTTTATATTAGAGCTTGGGTAGGATCCGCCCCCCGTAGTGTGTCACACCAGCAGTAAGCACAGGCGTAGTGATATCAACATGTGCTTTGGTGAGGGGCATTGATGCCAGGCACCCGTACAATGCTGAGTGATTGTCTGTGTGATGAGTAGTCATTGTGATAGACATATTTAGTACTCTGGGAGTGTGAGTGTTACACCCTATTTTGTACTAGTCAAAACAAGATTCAACGTGTGGTTTCTCTGTTGTTGAAAAAAAAAAGAGTCGCTACCTAATATTTGAAGGTATACTAGGGTACCTATTTAATTACTAAGTCATATTTTTTATTAGTCTGCTAACCGATGAGATTATGGGTAAGGGTTCTTGTTCTTCTAAGGAGAAGGTATTAGGCACCCCTTAAAATCTACCTGAGATAGCTCCATAGGACTTAGACTAGGTTTGGAATCAATTATTTATACTATGCCTTAATTACCTTTCTAAAAATATGGCTTACCGTATATTAGGACATAATTCTAACGAAGGGAGGGTGTAATTTAAAAAAGGGTATGAATTTACAAAGAAAAATAACATTAGTGTATATACCCTTGAAAAGCTTTTGAAAAGAGGTATAAGGTGCTTGTATTTAAGAAAGTATGTAAGAAGAGAAAATTAAATTATACACTTGCTCTTGAAGTATGAGTAAGCCTAAATATACCTTGATCTTTTAAACTTGAAGAAAAACCATCTTTTTGAAAATCCATTTCGGGCGGTAGCACTTCATATTTTGAAACAACTTGATTCTCCTTTTGAAGATAAGCTTATGATTCAAAATGTTTTTTTTTTAAAGTGAGGCTGCCGTTTTTCGCTAAGTTTTGGGACTTCAAAATCTTTGAGACAAGAAGATGCGCTAAAACATTGTAATGATATAAACAAATTGTAATTAGCGAAATGAGGATGAACTACTAACTAATTCTTTTTAATCCCATATAATTTAGGGCTTGCCTATGTTGTATGACATTATGGTATAAAGTAAAGCACGTAATCCAATATATTAGTGTTGTATACATGTAAGATAGAACAATAATAAAAGATGTAACAAAAATGCAACAAGGCAGTGAACTAATTATCAAAGCAGTAGACAATAATAAAGGAGTTGAGGGAAAGAGGACTGGACTCTAATATTTGGGCCTCAAATAGGCAGGCCTAGTAGTAACGAAACGGCAACAGCTGACGTCAGGCTTCCAAAATGCAACAAGACTGGGCTTGGGCCTGAGTTCCTTAGGAACTCGACAGACCCAAATAAATGTACATGTCCAAAAGAAAGAGAATATCATTAGATACATGTTCTATGTATTCAACCATGTATGATATATATAAACAAATAATTGGAGCAAAATGTAATAAAATATCAATACTCACATACTATGAGAAGATTATACTAATGTGGTGGTTATGCATGGAGAATAATTTACATTGAAAACCTTTCATTGTCATTAAACACTAAACCCCTAAAGAACCAAAAGTGTAAATGAATTAAGGGCTAAGGAGAGAGTTCTACTCAAGGTCGATGCCCCTTTGAATCCCGACACTTCAAAGTTCCTAAGGGTTGCAAGGCCTAGGGTAATGCTTGTGCTGGGAGGAGGAGCCCAACCTAGAGTTGAACTACACTCCCAAATACCCCTAAACACCAACGACTCGTTTCTCCCTATCGGTTTAAATGCCAATGAGGCTCATCAATGTAAACCAAATACCACAATAAAACTACCATAGAAGTATACTTCTCCCTAACAGAACAACATAAAGACACAAAAGTAGTTCCATTCTAAATGAAGGATATACATATTAAACAAATAAGACATCAAACACATATGGGGAGGGGAATAGAACACTAAGCTTCACTGCTAAAGACCTGAACACTTTGGATCACATTCAAAGAATAGGTAAAGAACACACATCTCAGATATGCAGCAACCCAGAAATGGATGCTTCTGCCTTGGCAGACTAATTATGGTTTGATTAGCTTAGGCCTTACTATCAACACATGTATAGATTAATAACACTTCTTGAAACTTTTAAAAGGAATTAGTAAAGGTTCATACAAACCGTTACAAGTAGCCACTTTTACAAGAGTTATCAAAGATATCAGAACTCTTAATATAACTACAGACTCACAGATAAGAACATGGAATTCCTAAGGTGCTCAACATGATCACATTCTCATAATAGTATTAATCCTTAAGCAAATCATTATGCTCAAGTAGTAGCAATAAAGAACTTCTCATAGGATTAAAGAATTAGATTCCATTTCAGATTAGCAGGAAAGAGTGGACTGAGTATAATTTCAAAACAAAAGCATGGAATCATGAAGCCAAACATGAGAATACATATTTAAAACCACACACAAATACTTTAGATGAGATTGTGCTCCTACACAGACAGAGTGAACTTTACATATTATATAATCAAATAATGCCATAAGGGGAGGGGGTTATAGACAAGATAAGAATTATACTAAACAGGTTTAACTCAGGTGTATAGGATAAAGTTAGCATCTGAATATGAAGCATTTGTGTTCAGTTGAAAATGGTTATCACTCAATTATAACAAGAATGACTATGCCCTTCTTTTATGAAAGATAACTTGAGGATAGCTGAATGTAAGCTCCACAAAGTTAGCAGTATCACAAAGGAATTTTAAGAGTGAAAAGGTATTGTACCAAACAGGTTTATCTTAACCAGGTAACTGAGGATTTCATAAGGCAATTATGTTCAGCTTAACAGTAGTTACCAGTCAACTATAACAAACATGATTGTGACTTATTTTTTATGAAAAGGGATGACTTAATCTTAGCATAATATATAAGCAGGGTTATTGACATTCATGAAAAAATTCAATTCAACAAGACTGTTTCATACAGATGCATCCCAATTAGATATAATCATGAGAATGTCATAGTGATAACCCAGAAGTTGCCCTCAGAGTTAGCAAACACACGTATAGAGAAGGAGAGTACCTAAATACTTAGATTTTCATGCTTCAGTTAAATGTTGAAGGATATGAACTTATGAACTTTCAAGCTTTGTCCTAATTAGGATTATCAAACAGTGATCTCGACCACAAGAATGCAAAAAAATAGTGTATGAATATAGAGATCACAACATAGTCATTAATTGATAATCTATGAAGTCTAAGTACACATGAGAAGTCATTTGAAGCACATTAAGGGAACGTAATCATGCAGACTATTAAGATTCAGAAATGAGGATCATTAAATATCAAAGAAGCTAGGTTCGTGAGACCAATCCGATTGAATCATAGCCAAAGAGATCTTAATTTATGGTGTGAATTCCACGGGACTCACGACCATAGGACTGGGGATTGCCGACATCTTCGTAAAGAGGTGGCAACGTTGTTGAAGAATGGTCACCTCAGAGTATTTTTAAGTGACCGCACCAATAACAACTATGAGAGAAACCATGATAATGCAAAACCATCGAAGCCAGCAACATCATCACCTTGGATGACAATCAACATGATCTTCGGAGTAAATGAGGTCATTGGGTGACATTTTTGGCAGCAAAGAAGATGAAGATATCGGTGACTCATGGAAAGAGAATCCAAGAAGTCTCAGAAGACGACATCACCTTCATAGTGGAGGATGTTGATGAACTTCTTCTACCGCACAATGATGCATTGGTAATCTCTCTCATTGTTTTAGATTTCAAAATTAAGCGTGTTTTGGTTGATCCGGAAAGTTCAACCAATATCATACAATGGAGAGTTTTGGAGCAAGCAAAGTTAACCGGGAACATCATTCCGGTGACAAAACTACTAGTTGGCTTCAATCTAACAAGCGTGACAACCCGAGGAGAAATTTTGCTGCCCACGCATGCCGAAGGCGTAACAAAGACCACCCTATTTAAAGTAATAGATATCGACATGGGCTATAATGTAATCCTCTGAAGGCCATGGATACATGAGATTAGTGTTGTGCCCTCAACCTATCATCAACTGTTGAAGTTTCTGACACCAGAAGGGATCAAGAAGATCAAAAGAGATCAAATGACAGCGAGGGAGATGAATGCAATAACAGTTTCGAGCAGCAAGGGCAAAGCATCCGGCAAATAACAATTACAGGAACAAGTGTCCTCTTCCATCCCAATTGAAGATGATAAAGACAAGGAATCATCGGAGTTATATCAGGTACCGAGATCTTTTCAGGTACCGGAGGCTATGGATGTGACTAAGTCAACTGTCGAAAAGCTCGAACAAGTGGCCTTATTCGAGGAATTATTGGAAAGGAAATTCCACTTAGGAACGGGGCTGAGTCCCTAACTCAGGTTAAAAATTATGAATTTTCTTAAATCTAATGACGATTGCTTTGCTTGGTCACATTCAGATATGACAGGTATTCCATTGGAGGTGGCGGTCCACAAATAGAGTCTGGATCCAAACTTCCCTCCGGTAAGGCAGAAGAAACGACCGATAGCAGAGGTCACAAACATGTTTGTTAAGGAAGAGGTAACCCGATTACTTAACATCAGTTCGATTTGTAAGGTAAAGTACCTGGAGTGTCTAGCTAACATAGTGGTAGTGTCTAAAAAGAATAACAAATTTAGGATGTCTGTAGACTATAAGGATTTAAATAAGGCATGCCCCAAAGACTCTTTCCCATTGCCAAATATTGATCAAATGATCGATGCTATGGCTGGGCACGAGTTAATGAGTTTTCTTGATGATTATTCCGGGTATAATAAAATTAGGATACACCCGAAAGATCAAAAGAAGACTTCTTTCATCACAAATTTGGCACATATTACTATAATATGATGCCTTTTGGGCTTAAAAATTCCGGAGCCACGTATAAGAGGCTCGTTAATAAGATATTTGAAAAACATATAGGTAAGAGAAGTTTTTATTGATGACATGTTAGTTAAATCTGTTAATGCAGGATATCATCTGTAACATCTCCAAGAGACATTTGACATTCTAAGAAATTACAACATGAAGATCAACCAGGAGAAGTGGGTTGGCTTTGGTAAAATCTTGGGGTTTCCGGCGTCCCAAAGAGGGATCGAGGTAAACCCTTACAAGATCAAAGCCATCGAGGATATCCCGTACCAGCTAACAAGTGTGAAGGAAGTACATAGGTTAACCGGTAGGTTGGAAGCTCTAAGCAGGTTCATCTCAAGGTCCTCAAAGAAGTGCCACCACTTATTGTCACTTTTAAAAAAGAAGAACGACTTCGTGTGTACTCTGGAATGCCAACATACACTGAAGGACCTAAAAGGGTATCTATCTAGCCCTCTGTTGTTGTCAAAACTAGGAGAAGGTGAGCAATTGCTAATTTATCTGGCGGTCTAGGAAGTAGCGGTAAGTACCGTTTGGTTCGGAAAGATGAAGGTACGCAATTTCCCATTTATTACGTTAGTAAAATATTATCAGGAGCAAAGACACGCTACTTGAACCTTGAAAAGCTGGCCTTAATTCTCGTAGTTGCCTCTCGAAAGCTTATGCCTTATTTTTAATGTCAACTAATAGTCGTTGTTACAACTTTTCCCTTAAGGAATGTCCTCCATAAGTCTGAGTGGTTAAATCGCTCAGCTAAATGGAAAGTTGAAATTAGTGAATTCGACATTGAATACAAGCCCAAGACTGCAACTAAGTCACAACTTTGGGCCGACTTCGTGGATAATTTTAGCCCGGGATTAATGCCTTTAGCTTTTAAAGAAGCAGTGTTGATATCAGGAATACTATCGGGAGTTTGGACCTTGTTTCTGGATGGAGATTCTAACGTAAAAGAGTTCGGTCTCGGGTTAGTATTAATCACTCCTTCGGGGACACCCTGAGGCAGGCCATTAGAACTGTGCCATAAACTAACAATGTATCCAAGTATGAGGCTTTGGTTGCAGGACTTGAACTAGTTCGGAGACTAGGCTCTAAGGTCATCGAAGTAAAGTGTGACTCCCAGCTATTGGTAAACCAAGTGTATGGAATTTTCGACACCAAGGAGGAGCACATGCAGTAGTACTTGAACAAGGTTCAAGCATTACTTGTGTGGTTCAAAGAGTGGTCAATCATCCATATTCCAAGGGAGGAAAATGTGAAGGCAGACGCATTGGCTAATTTGGGTTCATCCATAGAGATGAAAGGATCTGATTCTTGTGCGGTCATTCAGTTGTTGCATTCGGTGTTGAATGTGGACGACTATTATGAATTTAATTTAACCAACTTAATATGGTACTAGAGGAACAAATTAATTGAATATCTAAGACACGACAAATTGCCCAAAGATCCAAAGCATCCCGGGCACTACAGACCAAGGCGGCTCGTTACTATCTTGTTGATGGACAATTATACAGGAGGTCGTTCCATGGACCATTGGCTCGATGTCTAGGGCCCTTGGAAGCTGACTACGTGATGAGAGAAGTTCACGAAGGAGTATGCTGGAACCATTCCAGTACAGACTCATTGTTTCTTACGTTAGTTAGAGCTAGCTACTATTGGCCCCAGATGGAGCAGGACGCGAAGACATTTATACAAAAGTTTGATAAATGTCAATCTCATGCACAATTAGTGCATCAACCAACGGAACTTTTGCATTCAGTGGTGTCACCATGGCCATTCATGAAATAGAGGATGGACATAGTCGGTCTCTTAACACAAGGGCACGGTAAGGTAAAATTTCTTTTGGTTTTAACTGATTACTTTACTAAATGGGTTGAAGGATGTGCTTACCAAAGAATCGGATAACGAGAAGCGATCTATTTCATATGAGATCATATCGTCTGTAGATTTGAAATATCTAAAGAAGTTTCTTGTGACAACGGGGTGCAGTTTATAGGTTACAAAGTCACAAAGTTTTTGAAAGGATTGAAGATTAAATGAATTACGTCTTCACCATACCACCCGAGCGCTAATGGACATGCAGAGTTGACCAATACGGTAATTATTCAAAACCATAAAAAGATGCTAGAAAATGCTAAAGGCAAGTGGCCAGATGAGCTACCATGTGTGTTATGGGCATACCGGACCACAACGAAGTCAAGCACGGGAGAGACACCCTTTTCACTAATGTACAGTTCAGTGGCTTTGATACCGGTAGAAGTGGGGGAACCGACCCTGAGATTTTTCCAAGGAAACAAAGAAACAAACAATTAGTCGATGCTGGTTAAGATGGATTTGCTTGAAACATCCCGGGATCTGGCATATGTGAGGATAGTGGCACAAAAATAAAGGATGGAAAGATATTACAACTGCATAGCAAATCTCTGATATTGTAAAGTTGGGGGTTTGGTTCTGAGAAATGTCACTCAAAGAACTCGGGAAGTTACCGTCGAGAAGCAGGGATCGACATGGGAAGGACCTTACCAGATTTCAGCCATAACCAGTAAAGGTTCATATGAATTGGAAAATCAAGATGGAGTTAAATTTCCAAGCAATTGAAATGTGACTCACCTCAACAGGTATTACTGATGAAGATCCTTGTTGGTACTGAAATTATGTGCTGAACTCTACTTCCCTTCGACCAGTTTTTGTCCCAATCGGGTTTTTCTGGCAAGGTTTTTAACGAGGCAGCGATGTAAAGCATACTACGAAGGAAGGATCATCGGCAATCTAATGAACAGCTCTGTGTGGATCAACTCGTATGTCAATCAACGCGTGGATGGTTATATAATCTTTAGCTCGATAGCATATCGCATCTCCTAAGATTCTCATTGGACTCTGGAAATAGATTATTTACCCATCCATAAGTTGTTTCCATTATCGAGGAAATAATGTAAACGCACACTATGAAGGAACTATCATCGGCGAATGCAAGACTTTTAGTGTTCGAACTCTCATACTTAGCATCCGAACACTAGGGGGAATAATACATGACAAGAAACTAAAAGTGTTTCAAAAATCGGAGACTGTTAGAACCGAGATCAATGTCTTATCAGCTTGGGGGAGACTGTATGATCAGCCTCGTAGAAATAAGTTGTACAGGCTAGCCACATGTATCGACAGATTTATTTACTTAAGCAAATGAATATTTATGTAAATATACTTTTAAAGATAAAGGGAATAAATCAAAGTCCTTTTACTTTTATCTTATTTCTTGTCCGAATGATAAGTATATTTGTTTTATCATTTGAGAGTTAACAAAAACTTCAAATGCTTGTGCCGGAATGAACAGAAGACGTCCTCTGCAAGAGTATCATAAACATAAGGGCTCTCTCTTATGAAACCCTCATAGTAAAGGGTAGATTCCAGAAGTATTTTTGCTCAGAATCAAAAGCTATCGGATATGAAAGGATTCCCGAAGCTCTGTTAATTAAACGAAAAGGAATATCTTTTTCACAATACTTAAGAAAAGTGTTTCTTTTATTTAAATGCCAAACTTAGTAAAATATTTTGGCATAATTATAAAAAGTAAAGAAAAATATATACATCAATTCTTGCTGCCAGAACCTGAAGTGAGAGAAACATCTTTGTTTCATCTAGTGGGAGAAGGCTATTCCGCTTCCGGTTCGAGGTCTTCATCTTCTTCAGTTTCTCCCCGGTTCCTGAATACTCAGAGTTAGTATTCGAAGAATCAGAAGCAACAGGCCGAGAAGGATGATTCTCGTGAGCAGTTGTCTCCAGCTCCCGTGCCTTGGCAATGCATTCATCAATATTAGCAATTCCCTCTTTGGCCTCCTCCAAGGTCTTCCTATTTGTATGGTAAATGGTGTAGGTTTTCACGAAGATGATTGAATCTCTTGGTCTTGGAGTTTGGCTCGGAGTTGTTCAATCTTGGATTGGAGCTTTTCATTTTCAGCTTTCATAATGCTGATTTTTGAGTCAAGCTTGACATTGGTTCTCGAATGGAGTTGATTCTTCTCCATAACTCTTTTGAGCCTTTCCTCTTTCCTTGCTCTTTGACCCTCGGTAAAATTGGCCTCCTCGATTTTGGGGCGTAAGTTAGCTTCCAAATTATTAACTTGCTCTATCAAAGCAGACTTGCGCTTGGTAGTAGCAGTCACGGTGTCATATAATTCAACCCACTTAGCCTTTGCTTCCATACATTTTTCATGTAGCTGGGCAGCTTCCTGGCTATAGGCCATTCCATTTTGTTCGGACTTCTACAACTGGGCCTCGAGATCATCCACTCAAATACTTTTTGCTTCCAGCACCGGGAGCCGCTCGAAAAGTTAATTCTGTTCAGCCAAGAGCCGATCGCATTCCGGAATAAGCTCTTGCTTGTACAAAATCAGCCTTTGTAGGCCCTCACAAGTAAGAAGGTTGGCCTGCAAAAAGGTCAGTAATAAGGTTATTAATGTGAAGTATAAATTGAAAGGAGATAGAAAAAAGTTATATTGCTACCTGTGCTGAACAATGCATGCTCTTATTTATAAGGCACTTCGCAGAAAGAGAGTCTATTTTTATCCAATCCTTTGCTGCCAGCGGCTTCAGGTAATTGGCAAGCTCCACCAAAAGAATGGCACTTTGCTTTCCATGAGGATCTTGAGAGGGTGCCGAATAAGTGTTTCCAAAGTTTTTATGGTCGGGAGAGCGTAGAGAAGGAGCATTTCCTACTTGTTCGGCTGGTGACGGTGAAGAAGAATCAGCTAGTGCCGGTGGAGAAGAAATAACTGGTGTAGAAGGAGTGGCAGCTATTATTTTCTCCACGGTTGTTGGAAGAGAAAGGTCAGGGAATGAACCCCTTTGACTAGAGGCAACGATAGGGACCGAAAAATGGGAATCGACATTTTCAACAAAATTCATTTGCCCCCCAGAGTCCTTGAACTTCCTATGGTGGTGGAGTTTGAAGCTCTTCCGGTTGAGTTGATGAAAATCCTTTCTTCTCTGAAAGGCAACCACTTCATCTACGATTTATTCATCATCGAGGACCACTGTGGCCGGTTCGGTTGGTTTCTTTTCAATTTTTTCTCCTGAGTCCCAGTCGAGGAGGTACGTTTCCTCTTTGATTTCTTATTTTTGGGATGTAGACTCCGGGAGGAGGCACCTTCACCGGTGACTCGAGTAGATCCACGAGCCCTACTCCAGTTAAGGGCATTCAGCAATATTCGTTTGACTTCCTCTGGGTCATCGAGAGCCTCGATGTCGGAGCACACGGAGGAACCCTTTGAAAGTCCTGTGTGGAGCAAAATGGGGGAGTTAACAGATTGTTCCTAAGTTGTTATGTATGTTAATATTGAAAGAAAGAAGGATTTTTGCTTAGCGTGGTTCTTGGATTTCCATTCATATTTGGGAATCATTTCCTTCCACCTGTGGGGTTCTGGTGTAGTGATATCTAGAATTTTTTGTACCCATCGGTCCAAACCTTGAACCTGTGGTGGTTCCTAGTGAGTAGATGGAACAAAGGAAATAAAAAGTCAGCAAAGAAAGAAATTTTCTTTTTATGTGGAAAGGAAATAGATACCCAAAGACTTATGGAAAAGATTCTATGATTTGGGAAAAGCTGGAGTTGTGGCTGGGATGATGTCCCTAGTATAAATGACAATGAATCATTCTATCCATCCACGATCGTTGTCATCGTTGACGTTGGTAAGGAGGGAATGATGACCGTGCTTGCTAGGGTTTAACATACCCCCACAAACATCTTTGGGGAGCAAAAGTTCATCATATGTGCGAGAGTTTGGGTTTCCCCGGTCTCAGAGCACATTTGGTGAAGGCCACCGTATGCCATATGGTTGGACTTACTTGTGCCAAGCAAACTTGGTACCTATGGAAAATTCTAAGGTTATTGGGTCAATTCCTTCACCCACTCCCAAGGTGAAGGGGGTCAAAGTGAAGGGGTATTTATAAATATACATGAACCCCGACTTGGAGTAGGTAACTCGTTCTACCCCATCTGGGATGATAATTTCAACATTGTTCCAATTACATTCCTTCTTCACAACAAGTATGCTAGGAGGACGAATGGAAGAAGGGTACATACGAACAGACAAAAATCTATCACTTTCGGAGTTTGCATGTGCTTTTTTATTCTTGAAGATCAGATGTTGTGCTAAGATGAAGTGGTATGATGGTGTTTATAGTAGGAGGTTCAGACTCGACATCAAACTCTTTGGTTCTGTTCTTCTTTCGACCTCCACCGAAGAGAAGGCCAGAGTTTCCGAAGGAATCAATGTTTGAAGACATGTTTAAGAAGAAAGATTTTACTGAGAAAGTTGAGCGTTGCAGAAGAGCTCTAAGGAGATTCAAAGAAGAAGAAGGAGTTGTTAAAGTAAAAAGTTATGAGAAGTAGTGGGAAAGCTATAGACAACAAAAATTGGTCATGATTACCTCAAACCGGCGGAAATATTTGTTGAATCATAGAGCAACACGTGTTCGGGTCATAATACGAGAAGACGTGCATCCTTTCAAGTGTCAAAGGCCGTTCAAGAACTTTCCTGCCATGAAAGAAACTCTTATCTACTTTCCGGTAACACTAAGTTGCTTCAACGTAAAGTAGGGGGACTATGTGTATGTGATAACATTGATTAATGACAGTTGGGCAAGTGAGGGAACGACATGTGGAACTAAAGACAGATGAGATGAGAGTTAGCAAACAACTGGAACCGGATGTAAGCATGCAATCGGTGTTGAACGAATCCCGAATACAGAGTAGCCGGTGACAAAGATTCAAAGCATTGCCACCGGATAACATTTAATGGGTAGCCGTTATACAGAATACCTGAGTTTATAGCCAACTGTTATACATCCATTAATGACAGTTTTATTCTCATTCAAGAGGGGCTTGATTTGAGGATCTTGTCTCCCTAAATAGAGCTATAAATAGGATGATTAGCATCCATTGTAGACAAAAAATACTCTATACACGAAAAGATATATTTTACTCTCTCTTATAAAATTATTCACTTTCTTCTGCTTTCAACATTGTTTGTAGTTCTATTATCGGAAAGATCAAGCTTATAGCCAGGCTAGCATTTCCTGTAACTTTGCTTCATAATCATTTTGTTCTTATTTACTTAATATATTTTGGTCAAATCGATTCACTTGTCTATAAATCACGCTAAATTCAACTATATCGTTTAACGGGTAAACAGCAACTAAAACAACCATAAGCAATTACAATCATATTTTGAAACTAATCACAAATCCAATTATGAAACTCAATAACATAAGAAATAATTTTTTCCCATGTTTCCAAGTCTTTCTTTAAGAAGAGCATCATTTTTCCTTTTCAATTTGTTAATGACAACAATAGCTCTTGGTGAAAATTCATCATCTTCCCATTCCCAATTACCACGTCCAGTTTTCTGCAATAAAAACATTAGCATCATAACAAAAAATGGTTACAAATCTGCCAACATCATCGATACAAATCTGTCAAAAATAAAGATTAACAAGAGAAAAGAGAAAACTTACATCAAGCTTATGACACCTGAAAAAGCATCTCCCAAGATTCATTTCAGTCCGCGATGTGAGATAGAGTGCAGCAACTCCATATCCACACATCCTTCTACAACTATTTGAAGAACTCGAACATTCTGGCATTTCCAAAGCAAATGAAAGAAATAAGAGAGTAAAGTGAGTGAAAATCAAACAAGATAGCTAACCTACTTAAGAATAAACTCAATATAGCGAGCAGATTGAATCCTAATTGAGGATTTTAGAATGGAACCATCTTCGTGAAGAGAAAATGTGAAAAGGAGGGCTAGAAATAAGGGAATAACAAGTGGGGTCATTTAGAAATAAGGGTAGGTCGGATCATAATGGATCGAGTCAGTAGATTTTGGTTGGGCCAGATTATTAATTGGGTAAGAAAGATAAATTAGTGAGTTCCGTCTAACTAAGAGCATGAATGAGCAAATATTGGACGATTTGGACATATATGTATCAAACTAATAACAACGGGCATATTTGTCCTAATTCACATAGTTCACTTATATAGGATCCTTTTCCGTTGTGGTAATGAAATAGTTAGTTGAGTAGTACAAATAGAGTTGTACAGGCTATTGTACATACAGTTGGAGTAAAAATCATTCCCAAATTTTCTCAGCTCTCTCTCTTCTAGCGTTTTCTACACGGTGCTACCTCCATTCGTAGGTCCAACTTTCAACAAGAAGATCAATCAATAAACAACGGTTTCCATTTCTTTTTCTTTTGTTTTTCGGGTCACAACACGCCTTTCTTTACAAATAACAAAATCAAGGAAGTCCACAAATAAAAGAAAAAAGGATTACCGTTAAGCTTTACCGGAAAACTCGCATAATTTGAATCTTATTTAAACAATTCAAAAAGGTCCATTAATTAAGAGGCGTATAAAGTAGACCAAATCAGAAAGTTATCATAGTCAACATAAAAGGAAATAAAATACCTAACTGTTTATCCTTAAAAGTGAATAACAATTGAATTTATACGCGGTTTTAAGAATATGTGGATTAATTCAATACAAGCTATTAATGACGTTAGATTAAGAAAATAAAGTAATAAATGACCAAACCAATGATAAGAATTAGTCCGAGATCGGTTAATGATTTAACAAGAAACCTGTCTTCAATTCCGAGCTAACACTTATGAATAACTTATGAACAAGAACAAGAACTTTGAATAGCTTTCAGAAACAAAAGTATATTGTATTAGTATACGTGTTACAGTGTGTCTAATGAATAATAACCTTTCCATTTATATAGTAAGAGAGTTTTACCATAAGTACAATCCTAAGAAAGGTAAAAATCTTCCTCTTCATTAATCATTGATTTTCTGTCTATACGTACCGAGATTCATGCCGTGATATTTGGTTGGCACGGACATCACGGACCTTTGTTAGTCATATGGGGTTGTTTGGTGATGCTCTTCGAAGTCTTAAGACTCGAACCGGACCTGGAGGACGTGGTCCCGATGCACCCGAGGGTATGTATTTTACTCGCCCCCGATACAAGGGGTTCCTTGCTCTGATTCCAATTCCTTACGGCCACGTCCCTGCTCTATTTGCCTTACCGAGAAATTGGGGTGCTCAGTGGGCTTGGTTTTACCCGTATACAGATAGTCCCCTCATTTCTCAGAGAGCAGGTTTGACGAAACGATGGGAAACGACATATGTTCTCCGACTCCTTCCTCCGTACGTTATGATGAGGGAGCCGAAACGTCCCATTAGTTGCGTCGTTCTGATTTTGGACACGTGTCGCTCATCGAGTGGTTGCCCCCGAATGCGAAGCGTCAGCTGTTTTAAAAGCTTACTCCCGTTGTTCTTTTTCTACTTTTCGACTAAATTATTACCTATGAGCTTTCTAGCCATCATCGAACCTTCTTCAAACCTTCATATCATCACCCTTGTTCTTCAATTTTCATAGAGATTTCCAGTTTTTTACACATATTTTCTTTAAATCTTCATACTTTATTCTTCATCTTCAAAACCTATTTTTTTCCAAACGTTTCTTCAAATTTTCAAACCTCTCCCAGATAACAATGGCCAAAACATCAAAATTTGTTCCTCAACAAGTTGTCTCTTCATTTTCTAAACCGTCCGCCGGTACTGAGGCGGTTGCCCCTGAAGTAGTTGCCCTCGAAACGGTTTCTCCTGAGGTGACTTCTAACGAACCGGCCGTGGAGCCTACCTTGAAAGTTTTCATTCCCGGGGGCTGCTCAATTACAAATGACTTTAAAGTCGAGAAACCCTCACGCAAACAGGACAGGGGTGAAGGAGTATCAAGGTACATATGCTTCATGACTGAAAACGTTCTTCCCATGGTTCGAAAGGACTGCAATTGGGAGGGCATGGACGTAGTAGTCCCGTGCCTGAGGACGCGGTTACTACTCATGTGGAGTAGTACTTAAGTGTTAATACTTATCCATTCACACTGGGCCTGGTGGACCCGGTCGTTCTGGATTATTGCAAGAGATACGAGGTGTGTCTCGGACAAATTCATCCATCGCTATGGAGGATCATGATCCTCCTCCGCTACTTTGTGAACAAGACTGATACCCATCGGTTCACAATCGACCACCTACTTCGATTATACAGTCCCTGAATATTCCGATGGGGACTGATCAAGCTTACTCGCCAGGCCAGTAAGGCCCTCTTTTCGAGTATCGACGAAGACCGAGACCATGGTTGGCAGAGACTCTTTCTTCGCATGAAAACCTAGGATTTGATCCCCCCCCACCCAAATACATGTCATTCCCTAAGAAATGAAATATGTCTCCTAAATACAATCTCTCTTTAAACGTCAAAATTCTTTTCCTTCAAATTACTTCTTCTTATTCATGCTTGCGGTTGTGCAGCTATCGCCCAGGTTCCGAATGCGATTCCCCGGCTAAAGGAGTGGATCGAGGGCATATGTACTTAGATATTCGATATAGTACATGCTAATTTCTACGGCCCATTTGGCCAATCGGCCCGAGAGCTCGAGTTTGTGCATTATGTTCCTTAGTAGGTAAGAAGTTACGACGCATATGGGGTGGCATTGAAAATATGGATTTAACTTTCTGGAGGTGCTTAGCAAAGCGAGCGCCAACTTTACTAGGTGAGGGTACCTTGTTTCGGCCTCGCCTAGAGTTCTACTAATATAATAGATAGGAACTTGTGTACCTTTTCCCTTCCTGGACTAAGACTCCACTTACTGCTATCTCGGATACCGCTAAGTACATGTACAACTGCTCGTTTGCTTTCGGCGTATGAAGTAAGGGTGGACTCGAAAGTTATCGTTTGAGTTCTTCCAAAGCCTGCTGGCACTCTGGGGTCCACGAAAAGTTATTTTTCTTCTTCAATAATGAGAAGAACTGATGGCTTTTATCAGAGGACCTCGATATGAACCGGCCTAGGGTGGAAATTCATCAGGTTAGCCTCTGAACGGCCTTGACATTGTCCACCACGATAATATCTTCTATATATTTAATTATGTCGGGATTGATCTAGATCCCTTTGGACACCATGAATCCAAGGAACTTTCCGGATCCGTCTCCGAATGCGCATTTCTCCGGGTTCGGCTTCGTATTGTATTTCGTCATTATGTTGAAGGTTTCCTGCAAATGTTTCAAATGGTCCTCTGCTCTCACGGACTTAACTAACAAGTCGTCAATTTAAACTTCCAATAATTTTTCTATTTGTTCTTCGAACAACCAGTTCACTAGGCGTTGATAAGTGGCACAAGCATTTTTTAGTCCGAACGTCATTACATTATAATAGTAGGTGCCGAATTTAGTAATAAAGGAAGTTTTTTATTGATTGCCGAGTCCATCCGGATTTGGTGCACCCAGAATAGGCGTCGAGAAAGCTGAGTATCTCATACCCGTCGTTGCATCGATCATGCGATCAATGTGAGGCAAAGGAAAAGAATCCTTGGGGCACGCCTTGTTCAAGTCTTTGTAATCTACACACATTCGTAATTTATTTCCATTTTTAGGCACTACTACTACGTTAGCCAACCAATCCGAGTACTTAACTTCCCAAATGGAACCTATTCTAAGGAGTTTGGATACCTCATATTTGATGAATGCATGCTTGACTTCGGACCAAGCAAAATAATCTACGTTAACTATAAGAAAATTAATGAGTATTTTTCTGAGCTTGGGAGGAGTTAACTTCGTGCCCATGTATACCTTCCGATCAGGCAAGTGTTCGATCAGTATAACTTGCTCCAGCTCCTCGACCATTAATTTGGTGGCGTCGGAATCGTCAGGGTTGATGAATGGCCTAGGAACTCCGTAATCATCATCCTCGCCCGTTTCTTGCTTCTCCGATTTGGTCGGGGCCAGTACCGGGGATTGCTATTTAGTTTCTTCTTTCCTAACCGGTTCCGGGTTCTTTGATGTTGAGAGTACGGATATCGGGATCACCTAGTCGACCGCAAACATTTCTTTTGCGGCCAGCTGCTCTCCGTAAACCGTCTTGATCCCTCCCAGTGTGGGGAACCTTAGTGCCTGGTGTAGTGTCGAGGGTATTGCCCTCATGTTGTGAATCCATGGCCTTCCGAATAGAGCATTATATCTCATATCCCCTTCAATCACATAGAACTTCATTTTCTGAATGGTCCCGGCAGTGTTCACTGGTATGGTTATCTCCCTTTTAGTAGTTTTACATGCCATGTTGAATCCATTTAAAACCCGGACAGCAGGCACTATTTGGTCTTGTAGACCCAGCTGCTCTACGACCCTCGATCTGATGATATTAGCCGTGCTACCTGGATCAATTAACACGCACTTAACTCGAGATTTATTCATGAGTACAGATATTACTAGTGCATCGTTATGCGGTTGCACATGCCTTCAGTGTCCTCATCGTTGAAAGAGATGGTTCCCTCCGGCATGTAATCTCGGGTTCGTTTTTCCCTTGTAATGGATACCTTAGTGCGCTTTAGCATTAGCCCCTAGGGTACATCGACTCCACCAATGATCATGTTGATGACATGCTAAGATTCCTCTTGCTCAGTCTATTTGTGGGGGTCCCTATTCCTGAAGTGAGTTTTGGCTCGATCCCGTGTAGCATGTCAAAACCATTTTTACTCATGAGCCCCAGCTATTGTGGCCTCGATCGCTCCTTTTTTCGTTCCTCACAGGGTTACGTCCGGATCCGCTACCCCTTCGATCTCCGCTATACGATTAATATTGTTCTCTGTTCTGTCTTGGTTCATGATCAACGACTCTTTTAGACCTGTCATTAGTTTTGATGGGATACACGGACCCGGGAGGGGCTTCGAGCTGATCATCCTCAACTTTGATTTTCGATTGGTACCTGTTATGGACGTCAGCCCAAGTTACCTCCGGGTACTCTATCAAATTCTGTTTCAGATGTTGTGTAGCCAAGGAGCTATGGGGGTTGAGTCCTTGAGTGAACTCCCGAATGGGCCAATCGTCCGCAACCGGAGGCAAGTCCATTCGTTCCATTTGAAACCTCAACACGAATTCCCTGAGCATTTCGTTATCTCTTTGTTTCACTTTAAAGAGGTCTGATTTTGTGGTCTCGACCTTGATGGCCCTGGCATGAGCATTTACGAAGGCATCTGCAAGTATTGCAAACGAATCAATGGAATTAGGGGGTAGGTTGTGATAACATAGCATTGCTCCTTGCGACAGTGTTTCTCCGAACTTTTTCAGTAGAACCGACTCGATTTCGTAATCTTCTAAGTCATTTCCCTTGATGGCACACGTGTAGGAAGTCACGTCTTCATTTGGATCTGTGATTCCATTATACTTTAGAATTTCGGGCATACAGAACTTCTTCAAGATCGGTTTCGGTGCTGCGCTCAGAGGGAAAGGCTTTTGGACAAATTTCTCGAAATCCAGGCATTTCAATAACGGGGGTGCTCCTGGGGTTTGATCAACCTTAGAGTTATAGGTCTCCACTATTTTGTCGTTGGCTTCGATCTTCTTTTCCCACGATTCAATCTACTTTGTCAGTTCCTCAAGCATCTTTATTATTTCGAGGTTGGTCCCAGGTTCAACTTCACCCGGCCTTTCTGTGGTTAGTTCATTTCTTTGGGTGTTTTCCCGGGATGGTTCGGGCTCAACTCTGCTGGGGGCGCGACTTTGGTTCTGTAGTTGGGCTATCATCGCATGTTGAGCTTGTAACATTTCGAAGATCACCCGCAAATTGATTTCATCACCTTCACCGTTGTGCGTACCCCCGAGCTATTGATCGGGCTCCTCCGCGAACGCCGTTCTCGGGATCAATAAACAAGTTTACGTCAATGGCCACATGCGAGTTGGCATCGATTGGGTCCGCGACAGGAACTCCGTTGGGGTCAACAAGGGGCACCTCATATTTGGGCACTATATTGTTATTCTCACCATGGTGGCCAGACTCAACAGCAACGTTCAAGTGGGCAGATTAAGAGTTTGACATTTTTAAATTGACCTGAAATTAAAATCTCAAAGAACAAGCGTAAAATAGAGTGCGTAATGGAAATTTGTATCAAATTGCCACTATTATCCTTAGCCCCACGGTGGGCGCCAAACTGTTTACCCATAAAAACGGATAACAATTGAATTTATACGCGATTTTAAGGATATGTACATTAATTCAATACAAGCGATTAATGACGTTAGATTAAGCAAATAAAAGACAGTAATAAATGACTAAACCAATGATAAGAATGAGTCCGAGCTCGGTTAATGGCTTAACGAGGAACCTGCCTTCGATTCCGAGCTAAAGCTTATGAAGAACTTATGAACAAGAACAAGAACTTTGAATAGCTTTCAAAAACAAAAGTATATTGCCTTGATATACGTGTTACAGTGTGTCTAATGAACAATAAGCTTCTCCTTTATATAGTAGGGAAGTTTTACCCTAAGTACAATCCTAAGAAAGGTAAAAATCTTCCTCTTCGCTAATCACTGATTTTCTGCCGATACGGGTCGAGATTCACGTCGTGATATCCAATTGTGCACAGACATCACGGCCCTTTGTTAGCCATGTGCGGTTGTTTGGTGATGCTCTCCGAAGTCTTAGGACTCGAACTGGACCCGGAGGACGTGGTCCCGATGCCCCCGAGGGCAGGTGTTTTACTTGCCCCCAGATACGAGGGGCTCTTTGCTCTAATTCCGATTCCTCACGGCCACGTTCCTGCTCCGTTTGCCTTATCGGGAAACCATAGTGCTCAGTGGGCTCGATTTTACCCGTATACACCAATAAAGGAAAATAAATAAATAAATAAATAAATACACATGAGGAATGTCAATATCAGGTCCGTTGCTGGTCCTTATTAATTGACCCCCCCCAAAAAAGTAGTCGTAATTAATTAAATTATTTAAATACCAAATTAGAAAGAAACTAAAAAGTGGCCGCGCCCACTCAAAATCTCAAAAGTTTTCCCCAAGCAAAGATCTAAGAACTGGAATATAATTTAGTCCTGTCAATTTTGATATTTGGCTGCTTGTATAATATGCAAATCGACGCAAACATAAGTAAACAGTTTAATAGAAATAGGTAGATCGAAGCTCCTCAATCAAATACCCCTCTTACTTAACGACTAGAAGAGAATATAAAATTAACAAATAAAATGTAACGTTGCACTTGTAATACAAACTAGAATTAGGATATTTGAATACTATAATAAGTTAAAGTTTGTTTATTTATTTATTAATATCATTAATAACGTATAGACAATTTCATAACATATTATAAAAAGAAAATATCAAGATGCAGGACGGTTCCTTGTCTTACTTACTACTAGTAATATCTACATATAACATGTGTACATGAATTAAAATTTCAAATATATGCTACTAACATTGAGCTTAAAAATGCGTACATGGTGAATTAGAAAGACACGATATAAAAACCTAGCTTTACGAGTGTATAATTAGAGATAAGACAAAGGTAATTTAGTTCCAGGGTTGAGGTTAGTAAATTTTATGGGTGATCATTCAACTTTGTGTTCATTACACAAAAGTTATTTTTCTTCTTTTTATTACATAAAAATTATTCAACTTTGTGTTCATTATCCAAAAGTCATTTTGTTTTCCTTTGTTACACAAAAAATATTTTACTTTGCTCTATTTATCACAAAAGTCACATTTATCAGATTTTATAATACTTTTACTTGAAAAGTCTATTATGTCATTGACATTATAAATCCTCTCATTTATGTAATACCTTTTATATTATTTACTATATAATAAATTTTTACGTAGGTATTTTACTTATAATTAAAATAACTTTAAATTATTTTATTTATTATTTTTATAATATATTTCATACATTTAATATTTTCATGGCACTCAAGTTGTTTAATCATATTCAAACATGAACATATTTTAAATATAAAAATGATAAAAAAATATTTTATTTTTTAATATTTATTTAAAATAATAAAAATATATTTGTTTAACAAATGATAGTTTTTTATAGTCAATAAAAATTTTAATAAAAGTTTTAAATACATTTGTGTTTAATATTAAAATTTTAAAACTTTATCTGTTAATATTATTTATTTGAAAATATTAATTTTATGTGTCACTTTGCTAAATGTAGGTATTTTATTTATTAAATTAATGGGTATGGCTTGGCTGATAAATCAATGAGCTTTGATTTTTTAATTTTCATTAAGCATGATTAAGAACGTGGACTTGAGATTTGTTCACGGTAATGTTACTAATAAATTTAATAATGCTACTTAAGATATCTTAAAAATTAATATTAAAAAAATTAAATGTACGAATATGTTATAAAAATAATAAATAAAATAATATTAAGTTATTTTAATTATAAAAAAAATACCTGGGTAAAAGTATATTATATAGCATACAATATAAAAGGTATTACATAAATTGGAGGTTTTATAATGTTAAGGGCATAATAGATTTTTCAGGTGAAATGTTTGTAAAATTTGGTCAAAGTGATTATTGTGATAACTAGAGTATAGTAAAATAATTTTTGTGTAACAAAAGAAAGAAAAATGATTTTTGAGTAATAAATACAAAGTTAAATGATTTTTACGTAAGAAAAAAAAGTGATTTTTTGGATAATAACCCATGAAATTCTCAATTTCTCATTAATCCCCCATTCCGTATTTGGTTTAAGCCGAAAACACAGTAGTTTCTAACAAAGCAAATCAAAATAAAAGTAAATCTCTACAACTCTTTCCTTTTCTTTTCCAATAAAGAATTCGAATCCCCTAATCTTCAAAAATGAATGTTTAACAACGAGACTCCATTGGATCAGACCTCGAGCCCCTAACCATCATAACCTTAAATTCTTCAAAATCAATCATCCCGTCGCCGTCACAATCAACGCCGCCGATCATTTTCCGGCACTCTTCCAGCGAACATTCTTCCCCTAAACTCTTCATCACGTTCTGCAACTCATCAGCAGAGATGGATCCATTCTTGTCCACATCAAACACAGAGAAAGCTTCCTTAAGATTCTCCAAAATTTCATTCGAATCGATATTCTTGGTGTTGAGTTCGATGAATTCTTGCAAATCGATGAACCCATCTCCGTCGGCGTCAACTTCCTTAATCATGTTTACCGATTCTTCTTCCGTTACGGCGTTTCCTAGGCTGGCCATGATGCAACCCAGTTCCGACGATGAGATTTTTCCGTCGCCGTTAATGTCGAACTTATTGAACACCTGCTCTAGCTCCTCTTCGATCTTGGGCGGAGAGCTTACCGGCGATGGGGTTTTCGAGTTGGGGAAGCTCTTCTTCTTGCGATTGAACAGAGATTTGAATCCCATACCTAAAAGGGCCGGGTGAATTATTAAAGAACAGAATGCAAGAGAGAGAGAGAAGAGATAATTGGGAGATTTGTTTGAGACGATTATAAAAGGGATAGTTTGAAATATTTATTAAGTATTTTCTAGCAGTTCTATACCTTTTTGGATTTTGACGAAACTTAGTGTTAGCATACTGGAGAGACTGCGTGAATGCACGATGAGAAACATGCCGTCCGTACCTACCGGCTACCTCGCGACAAAAAGTTAATTGTGAACTAACTAAAATTCTCGTCAAATTAAAATTTATGTCAAAAAAATAATATAATATGACTCTTTTAACTTATGTTGATATAGTTTGAATTGACATGAAAAAGTAATTACTTCTAAAATTTGAAAGTTTAAATATGCTATTGTTTACCCGAAAAACGGATATAGTTGAATTTATACGTAGTTCTAAAGATACGTGGTATAAATTGGTACAAATCGGGAAAGATACATAAATGTGTATTGAAATTAGTTATAAAAGAAATGAATGCAAACCAGATGAACTAATAAGCTTAAGCCTTCAAGTTTAATCACCTCCAAATCGGGTGAAGAACGATTGATAGAAGAAACAATTTGACTAAAATACCAAAAGTCACCAAAAGATAGTATTGGCTTTGTTTTCTGTATATATTAGAATGAATGTGTGTATGAATCAATGTCCTCCTACAAATGATAACCATTCTTAATATAGCGGGGGAATTCCATTTTGGATATAATTAAAAATACATAATGGGATCCCATGATGGACTAATTAATTAACGTTCCCTTGATTTTCGCCGAGATTCTCTCCCCAAATGCGGCTATAACGGTTCTTTTGTCCCTTGGCTCGATCTCGATTTTGGCTGGTCTCGGTATGGGCCGGTCTTTGGGTCTCGAGCTCGATATTGATCGGTCTCTGGGTCTCGAGCTCGATATTATGATGACGAACCTCGGTTCATCATGCTCCAATCTTGATTAATCACACGAAGGGCAAACTCGGTTTTGACCGTATACAAATAGTCCCTTCGTTTCACGGAAAGAAGGTGGCGAGAAACGATATGATTTTTCAATCTCCGACTAGACGAATACTAACGTCTGCGACGAGCCCGATTGTGACGTATGTGATAAACGTCCTGTCGGTCCAGTTACCAACGCATTAAATGCGTGTCAGTCGATGGTCGACCACTGTCAATTTTGAACTGTCGCTGTGAAATCTATAAATAGCCCATTTCTTCATTATTTCAAACTTTTACCTTTAAACCTTTTTCATTCCAATCTTCACAGTCGTTCGCCTTCTCCAAAGCTTCTTAGTTCCAGGTTTTGGAATTTCTTTGCTTGTTCTTTTCAAAACACCAAATACTTCAATCTCTTTCGTTTTTGTTCACAGAAATTAAGATAGCCAAAACATCTAAAACAGTTCCGCAAAAAGAGGTCGCTTCTTCATCACGACCCGCCGGCGATGAGGATACGACGGAGCCTCGCCCTAAGGAATTCGTTCCGGTAGGGTGTTCAACTGTCAGTGATTATAAGGTTGAAAAACCTTCTTCGGTACCGGGCCGATGTGAGCCGATGTCGAGGTACCAGTGTACAATCACCGAGAAAATTCTCGAGAAGGTCAAACAAGAATGCAACTGGGACGATAAGCACGTGGTAGTCCCATCGCCTGATGAATCAATTACTACCCACGTGGAAGGGTTCCTAAGTGTTTATACTCATCCTTTCACGTTGGGTCCTTTAGACCCTGTCATCGTCTCCTTTTGCAAGAGATACGGTGTGACCCTCGGCCAAATCCATCCTTCTTTTTGGAGAATAGTGATTCTTCTCCGATTTTTCTCGAGCAAAATCGAGGGGTGTCTTTTCACCCTCGACCACCTTATGCGCCTTTATAGTCCCCGACTTTATCGAAGAGGGTTAATCAAGCTTGCTCGTCGAGCCACCAAAGCGTTATTCTCGAGTATAGACGAGACTCGTGATCGAGGTTGGATGGGCCGATTTGTTCGAGTCAAAACCTCAGACCTGATCCCCGCCGATGACATGCCATTTCTTGAGAAATGGAATGTGAATCGTGAGCACTTATTTCACTTCGTTCGTTTTAATTTTGTAACTGCCTTTCATTTTCTTGATCCATTTTTTCTTTCTTGTCACAGTTGTGGCTCGGATGCCTGAGCTGATTCCGGATCTTAAATAATGGGTTGAAGGTCTGGTGCTGCAGAGACCGTAGTCCGAGCACACTTGGGTGGAATTATCAAAGGGTCGATGGGAGGCCCGTAGTCATGGTAAGTCTCTTTCTTAATTTGTTTCCCTTTGTAGGACATGTGAAGGACGTTGCCATGAGGCCCACATCTAGTGATGAGGAGGTTCCTGTCCCGAAGCAAGTTAAATAAAAGAAGAGAAAAGATGTACTGAATTTCCTAATCTCGGAAAAGAAAAAATCGGCGAAGAAATCTCGCAAGCCAAAGGGAGACCCCGGTGTTATGCTTTCGGAATCGATCTGTCGATTAAGGGACGAGCCCGAAGAAGGAGAAGAGGAATTAGCCGGTGTACGGGCTAATTTTGTGATACAACAATCTTCCGAATCGGCAGAAGTGAATAAGGAAACCCTGGCCATAATCCCGGAACAAGAAAAAGGCAAGACTATTTTGTCTCGAGCTGAAATGGTCGAAGGGGAGATCGAGGGTAGGACTTCTCGGGTACCAGAAAATATCTCGAGGGATGAGCTCAGTATAGTTGATATTAGCGGATCCCCTCAGATTTCGGATGCTATGATCCGTGAGGCCAGCATGATGGAAGGTCGATCCTACGAGGGCATTCAGGAGCCGACCGATATCCACGGTATTCTGGATGGGCTCGAGTCAGCTACCTCAGAGGTGGTTATCGGGTTCGGTGGATTACCGATACCAAAGAAAACATCATGGTAGGGCTCTACCGGGTCTTCATCGGTTCCAAAACTGGTGGACCGATTCCCGACCCCGAGTATTGATCTTGATCGTAGGCAGAAGGTGGTTCTCTCCGTCCCGGAAGATACCCGAATTTTCTCTCCCCCATAGGGGATTGCTAGTTATCTTCGGTCCCTAGTGACCGAAGAGGATCAAGCAGTGATGAATGCGGTATGACCCGCCTGCCTTTTCAACGAGGCCCAGCATGCTCTTAATCGGGTAACTTTGATGGCATCTATGTTGTTTTTTTTATACTTGTTATAGATAATTCTAATATTTTTACCCATGTTTTTAGGCTTCGGTGTTGCATCATGAGGCTTTCCTCCGAATCCAAGAGGAGCATGAGGCCGAGGTTCGGGACCTCACTGAGAAGAGTGACTCCTACAAACTTCTTAGCGAGAAACTTCGAGCAGATTTGGCAGCGGCTCGGGATGAGCACGAGGAGATAGCCGAGCAGATATTTTGAATTCTTCACGACAGTGAATATGAATTGGAGATAACCACTAACAACCCGATTCTGCAGGTTCGACAGAGGCTTGACGGCTCAATTCGCAGATAGATAAGCTAATGGCCGAAGGGGGAAGATTCAAAGAAAATATGGATCTCCTCGCCTCCAAAAAGGAGGTCGTTCAAGCGCAATTGGAGTCGGTTGAGGCTCAGCTTCGGGCTGCAAAAGAAAATACCTCGGTGCAGATCGAGAGGGTTAAATAGCTTCAGAGTCGGTTAGATTTGGCCACTTCCAATAAGTCAATCTTGGCTAATGAACTCGAATTGGTTAGATCTGAGGTGATCGAGGCTAATAAAAGAGCTGATGCTAAAGTGGCCTAGTTCAGGATAAATGTTGAGGTTAACCAGGCCAAGGCCAATAGCATGGTCGAACATGCTAAATGGCAGACTCGAAGAGAAGCTCTCGAGGAGGTTCCTGCTCAGGGCTTCGATGTTGAGGCCGAAATTGAAAATGCCAAGACGGAGGAAAACAGGGCTCGAAGGTTGGCCTTTCCTGAGGAAGACTCCGATAGCTCAAGCGAATCTGAAGGTGGGGAAGATCCCGAGGACGTGGCCTCCGATGAAGACTAAGCCATTTAGGACCTTAAGTAGCTTTTATTGTTTCTATCGAGGCTGCTTCAGCCTTTATAAAGAACTTCCTTCGGGTTGTGTTGCCTTTGTAAAAGATTTTGATGTATATATAAAACTTTTCCCTTCTATGGCTTCTAAATCTTTTGCCTTTTTGTTAACTTATACAAAGGTCAAAAAGTGCCTTAGCATGGAATAATTATTTGAAGGTCCAAGATTGAGACAGTAAGGACCGATAGTAGGTGCTGCACTCGACATTTTCTTATAGGTAGTCCCCGAGTGAATGTTCGAGCTCGACCTCAGGTGGCTCTTAGGATTAATAAATAGATGTCAAGTGAAATGATTCGCTCGAACTCGAAGCAAAGTAGCCCTTAGGCTTTACAGTCGAGTGAGAATGATTTCTCGAACTCGAATTAAGGTAGCCCTTGGGCTTTACAGTCGAGTGTGAATGATTTTTCGAACTCGAATTAAGGTAGCCCTTAGGATTTGTAGTCGAGTGAGAATGATTTCTCGAACTCGAATTAAGGTAGCCCTTAGGATTTGTAGTCGAGTGAGAATGATTTCTCGAACTCGAATCAAGGTAGCCCTTAGGCTTTGTAGTCAAATGAGAATGATTTCTCGAACTCGAATTAAAGTAGCCTGTAGGCTTTGTAGTCGAGTGAGAATTATTTCTCGAACTCGAATTAAGGTCGCCCTTAGTCTTTGTAGTCGAGTGAGAATGATTTCTCAAATTAAGGTAGCCCTTAGGCTTTGTAGTCGAGTGAGAATGATTTCTCGAACTCGAATTAAGGTAGCCCTTAGGCTTTGTAGTCGAGTGAGAATGATTTCTCGAACTCGAATTAAGGTAGCCCTTAGGCTTTGTAGTCGAGTGAGAATGATTTCTCGAACTCGAATCAAGATAGCCCGTAGGCGTTGTAGTCGAGTGAGAATGATATCTCGAACTCGAATTAAGGTAGCCCTTAGGCTTTGTAGTCGAGTGAGAATGATTTCTCGAACTCGAATTAAGGTAGCCCTTAGGCTTTGTAGTCGAGTGAGAATGATTTCTCGAACTCGTATTAAGGTCACCCTTAGGCTTTGTATAATGTAATCTCGTTGATTTTTTGGATGGCAGTCCCCGATTTGTGGGGTAATTATTCGAACTCCGGTCATGGTCGGCCCTTAAGCCTGTTTGCATAATAGATCGAGAATATGATGTAGAAGAACTTTTCTGAGGTATGAGATATCGGTAAAGAAGAAATTTCTCTTTTATAGGTCATTATATATGTGTACATGTTTTGTGCCAGGGCTTGAGCAAACTATGCGGGCATGGTCCGTTTGACTATTTGGCCCTTACAAATATTTCCTGTCAAGACCTTGTTGCCATGAAATAATTATCTTTCCCGAACTTGATATTCGAGGGCAATGCCCTCCATTATTCGAGGTTGATTGTAAAGAGGCATTGGATACTGTTGAATTGTTCTAAGTTAGCACGATCAATGGTTTCCTAATTAAAAACCTCATCGGAAAACCAGTTTGGGACAAAACCGGTCTAAGGGAAAAAGAGTGCAACGCGCGCTTTCAGACCTAAAGGCTTCATGTTGAAGAATCCATCCTTGTTTCTGCTCGAACACCTGCAAGGGTTAGTTTCGAAATACAAATGAACATGGGAAGGTCGTACCTTAGCAGTAGTATTGTTTTAGGTGTGATATATTCTAATTGCTCGGTAATTGTTTGCTGTTTATCATACCGAGCTTGTAGGATCCTTTTCCGACGTTTTTGAGAACCTGACGGTCTTTTCCAGTTCGGACCCAGTTTCCCTTCATTTGGATTTTGGGTATTGAAGGTGACTTTTCTTAGCATCAAGTCCCAAATGTTAAAATATCGAAGATTGGTTTTTCGATTGTAGTACCTTTCAATTCGCTATTTTTGGGCAGCTAATCGGTCGAGAGCGGCTTCTCGTCTTTCGTCCAATAATTCTAGGCTCGTATTCGTGATCTCGTTATTTGACTCCTTTGTTGCATATCGAAACCTGATGCTAGGCTCTCCCACCTCGACCGGGATAAGAGCTTCAGCGCCATAAACCAACGAGAATGGTGTTGCTCCGGTACTAGATTTCGATATTATGCGGTATGCCCATAGGACCTCGGGTAGTATTTCTCTCAATTTTCCTTTGGCGTCGGTCAATCTCTTCTTAAGATTTTGGATGATGGTTTTGTTGGTTGATTCGGCTTGTCCATTCCAGCTGGGATGATAAGGTATTGATAGGATCCTTCTGATCTTGTGATCCTCTAGAAATTTAGTTACTTTGCTGCCGATGAATTGTTTTCCATTATCACATACAATCTTGGATGGCATCCCGAATTGACATATGATATGGTCCCAAATGAAGTCTATCACTTCTTTTTCCCTGACTTTCTCGAAAGCCTGTGCTTCAACCCATTTAGAAAAATAATCAGTCATAAACAAAATAAACTGAACTTTACATGGGGCCGATGGGAGAGGGCTAAGGATGTCCATTCCCCATTTCATGAAAGGCCATGGAGATAGGACCGAGTGGAGTAGTTCCCCGGGTTGATGAATCATGGGCGCATGCCTTTGCCATTTGATGCATTTTCGAACGAACTCCCTTGAATCATTGTCCCTGTCGGTCTAATAATATCTTGCTCTGATTACTTTGTGGACCAGCGAATCGGCACCGGAATGATTTCCACAAGTGCCCTCGTGAATTTCATGTAGGATGTAATCGGTATATCCCGGTCCCAAACATATTGCCAATGGTCGATCGAACGTCCTCCTAAATAGCGTTTCGTCTTCGGACAAGGTGAACTGTGCTGCCTTTGTGCGCAGAGCTCTCGATTCCTTTGGATCTGATGGAAGCTTCCAGTTCTTAAAGTACTCCATGTTTTTATTTCTCCAATCCCAGGTTAAACTTGTGGAGTTTATCTCAGCGTGACCTTCTTCGATTACCAATCTCATGAGTTGTACGATAGTTCCCGAGTTGAGTTCATCATCTTCGACCGATGAACCTAAGTTTTCAATGGTGTTGGCCTCGCTGTTTTGTTCTCGGGGTATATGTTGCAAGGTCCATTCCTTAAATCGATGTAGAGTCACATGTAGTTATCCAAGTACCTCTGCATTTGATCTTCTCGGACTTCAAAAGTCCCGTTGACTTGGTTTACCATGAGGAGGGAATCACACTTAGCCTCTACGACTTCACTCCCAAGCTTCTAGCTAGTTCGAGACCTGCAATCATGGTCTCGTACTCGGCCTCATTGTTAGTCAATTTTGCAGTTCTAATAGATTTTCTAACTATATTACGTGTGGGTGATTTTAGTACGATGCCTAGTCCGGACCCTTCGCGTTTGAGGCATCGTTCGTAAAGAGGGTCCAAACTCCCGAAGAGGTACCCGATTTTATAAGTAGTTTTTTTCAATCTCGGGTACAAAGGGCAGCGTAAAGTTAGCCAAGATTTGAGATTTGATAGCGGTTCGGGGTCGATACTTAATATCGCACTTACTGATTTCTATGGCCCATTTGGCCAATCGACCCGAAAGATTGAGTTTGTGCCAAATATTTCGAAGTGGATAAGTTGTTACAAAATATATTGGATGACACTGAAAATATGGTTTTGGTTTTCTAGAGGCGCTTATTAAAGGAAGTGCTAATTTTTTTAAGTGCGTATATCTAGTTTCGGCCTCGCCTAAGGTCCGACTGGCATAATAAATAGGGAACTTCGTACCTTGTTCTTCTCAAACCAGGACTTTACTTACTTCTATCTCCGAGACAGCTAAGTACAGTTAAAATTATTCGCCCACTTTAGGGGTATGAAGTAGTGGCAGGCTCGATAAATACTGCTTTAGTTCCTCCAAAGCCTGCTGGCATTCCGGAGTCCATGGAAAGTTGTTCTTCTTCTGAAGTAGTGAGAACAATCAGTGGCTTATATATGAGGATCCCGAAATGAATCGTCCTAGGGCGGCTATCCGTCCTGTTAGCATATGCATGATCTTTACATTATTCACTATCGTGATATTCCCGATAGCTTCGATTTTGTTGGGGTTGATCTCGATTCTCTGATTGGACACCATGAAACCAAGAAACTTGCCCGAGCCAACCCGAATGCATATTGTTCGGGGTTGAGCTTCATATTGTACTCCCTCAGTATATCAAAAGTTTCTTGCAAATGCGTTAAATGGTCCTCTGCTCACATGAACTTAACTAACATGTCATCAATATAAACGTCCATTGATTTTCCTATTTATTTTTCAAACAATCGTTTTACTAGGTGTTGATAAGTTGTACCAGCATTTTTCAGTCCGAATGGCATTACGTTATAACAGTAGGTACTGTACTTAGTGATAAACGAGGTCTTTTCCTGGTCCTCCGGGATCATCTGTATCTGGTTGTACTCGGAGTAGGCATCGAGAAGACAAAGAGTCTTGTGGCCGGCCGTGGCATCGATCATACGATCGATATTAGGCAAAGGGAAAGAATCTTTAGGACATGCTTTGTTTATGTCTTTATAATCTATACACATTCTAAGTTTGTTTCCCTTCTTAGGGACTATCACCACGTTTGCTAGCCATTCGGGGTATTTTACCTCTCGAATGGATCCTATTTTAAGAAGTTTGGTTACCTCGTCCTTGATAAAGGCATGTTTGACCTCGGACTGGGGCCTTCTTTTTTGCTTCACCGGATGGAATTTCGGATCCAAACTTAGTCTATGATTGGTTATTTGCAGTGGGATCCCTGTCATGTCAAGATAGGACCAAGCGAAACAGTTCATGTTACCTATAAGAAATTGAATAAGCTTTTTCATGAGCTCAGGATTTAACCCTGTGCCCAGATATACCTTTCGCTCGGGCAGATGTTTGATTAGCGTGATTTACTTCAGTTCTTCAACTGTTAATTTGGTAGCGTCAGAATCATCGGGGACCATGAAGGATCGAGGGATCCCATAATCATCATCTTCGTCAGTCCTTTGATTCTCTAATTGGGTCGAGGCTGACGTTTGTGATTGCTATTTGGTGTCCCGTTTCTCCTTCGAATCTGATCCCTTTTGTCGATGATAGTGATGATATCAAAATCACTTCATCGACGACAAATATTTCCTTTGCAGCCGGTCGCTCCCCGTAGACCATTTTGATTCCCTCTGGTGTTGGAAATTTTAGAACCAGGTGAAGAGTCGAGGGTACTGCTCTCATATTGTGGATCCACAGCCTCCTGAGCAGGGCGTTATATCTCATGTCACCCTCGATCACATGGAACTTCATTTCATGGATGGTCCCGGCCAGGTTTACTGGAAAAATTATTTCGCCCTTAGTAGTTTCACACTCCATATTGAATCCGTTTAGTACCAGATTTACGGGCACAACCTGGTCCCATAGACCGAGTTGCTCTACGACTCTTGATCGAATGATGTTGGCCGAACTGCCTGGATCAATTAACACACGTTTAACTTGAGTTTTATTCATAATTACAGATATTACCAGTGCATCGTTATGGGGCTTCATGATTCCTTCCGTGTCTTCGTCACTAAAGGACAAGATTCCTTTAGGTATGTAATCCTGAGTTCGAGATCGCTTCTCTCTTATAATCGACATCTTAGTGCGTTTAAGCACTGGCCCCTGGGGGACATCGATCCCTCCGATGATCATGTGGATGATGTGTGATGGCTCTTCTTGTTCGTTTTCTCTGTTGAACTCTTTTTTTTTAAATGGTTCTTGGCCCGGTCACTTAAAAACTATTTAAGGTGCCCTTCATTGAATAACTGGGCTACCTCCTCTCTCAACTACCTGCAATCTTCCGTTTTATGGCCATGGGTGCCATGATACTTGCACATTTGATTGTGATTTCTCTGGGCTGGATCGGACTGTAGAGTTCGAGGCCATTTAGTATTTTTATGTGTCCGATAGCCGATACGATGGCGGATGCATCAATGTTGAAGTTATATTCTGATAACCGTGGTGCTTCCTTAGGTCAGGTATGCCTATCGAAACCACTCTTGTTCATCAGCCCTCGAGACCCTTGGCCTCAATCACTTCTCCTTTCACCTCGTACGTGGTTACATCCCGTTTTGGTACCCTTACGATCTTCATAATACGACCGGTATCGGTCGCTGTTCGACCTTGGTTCTCGGTCGGTGTCCCTTTTAATAACGCACCCAGAACCCAACTGATCGTCTTCGACTCTAATTTTCGATTGATATCGATTGTGTACGTCAGCCCAGATAATAGCCGGGTACTCGATCAAGTTCTGCTTCAACCATAGTGAAGCCATCGAGCTTCGTTCATTCAGTCCTTAGGTGAAAGCTTGAACGGCCCAATCATCCGTGACCGGTGGTAGTACCATTCGTTCCATTTAAAAACGAGATACGAACTCTCTTAGTATCTCGTTATCCTTTTGCCTTACCTTGAAAAGTTCAAACTTCCTGGTTTCGACCTTTATGGATCCGGCATGTGCTTTTATGAAAGAATCTGCAAGCATAGCAAAAGAATCGATAGAGTTAGGCGGTAAATTATGATACCATATCATCGCTCCCTTTGACAGGGTTTCACCGAACTTCTTTAATAATACGGATTCGATCTCGTCATCTTCTAGATCGTTCCCTTTGATGGTACATGTGTAAGAAGTGACATGTTCATTGGGGTCGGTCGTTTCATTATATTTAAGAATTTCAGGCATGCGGAAATTCTTGGGGATCGGTTTTAGAGCCGTGCTCGGGGGGAAAGGCTTTTGTACGAATGTTTTGGAATCCAAGCCCTTCAATATTGGTGGTGCCCCCGGGATCTGATCAACCTTGGAGTTATAAGTTTCCACTTTTTTGTTGTTTGTTTCAATCCTCCTTTCTCCTGACTCTATTCGTTTTGTCAGTTCCTCGAGCATTTTGATAATTTTGGGATTAGTCCCCGATTCTTGTTTATTTGTCCTTACTACAGCTGGCCCCATTTTGTGGGTGACTTCTTGGGGTGGATCGGGCTCGAGCATGCTCGGTATCAGGATTTGGCTCTGCAACTGAGCTATCGCTACCTGTTGAGCTTGCAACATTTCGAAAATCATACGCAGGTTGATCTCGTCTTCTCCAGCATTTTGGGTATTTCGAACTGCAGATCGAGTTTCACCATGAATGTTATTTTCGGGGTCGGAACGTTGGTTCGCCTCAATGGCCACATGTGAATTAACATCAATTGGATCTACTGCTTGAGTTCCAACGGGGTCGACGAGTGGCCTTTCATCCCCCGGCGTCAGGTTGTTATTCTCATCTTGAAGGCCAACTTCATTATCGATAGGTAGGGTCATTAATTGAGAGTTCGTCGTTTTTAACCTGAAATCGAAGACACTTCCAAGAGCAAATGTAAAATAGTGTGTTTCCTAGAGATTCGTACCAAATAACCACTATTATCCTTAGCCCCACGGTGGGCGCCAAACTGTTTACTCGAAAAACGGATAGAGTTGAATTTATACGTAGTTCTAAGGATACGCGGTATAAATTGGTACAAATCGGGAAAGATACATAAATATGTATTGAAATTAGTTATAAAAGAAATGAATGCAAACCAGACGAACTAATTAGCCTAAGCCTTAAAGTTTAATCACCTCCAAATCGGGTGAAGAACGATTGATAGAAGAAACAATTTGAATAAAATACCAAAAGCCACCAAAAGATAGTATTGGCTTCGTTTTCTGTATATATTAGAATGAATGTGTGTATGAATCAATGTCCTCTTACAAATGATAATCACTCTTAATCTAGTGGGAGAACCCCATTTTGGGTATAATTAAAAATACATAGTAGAGATCCCATGATGGACTAATTAATTAACTTTTTCTTGATTTCCGCCGAGATTTTCTCCCCAAATGCGGTTATAACAGCTCTTTTGTCCCTTGACTCGATCTCGATCTTGGCCAGTCTCGGTATGGATCGGTCTCTAGGTCTCGAGCTCGATATTGATCGGTCTCTGAGTCTCGAGCTCGATATTATGATGACGAACCTCGATCCATCATGCTCCAGTCTTGATTAATCATACGAAGGGCAAATTCGATTTTGACCGTATACAGCTATAATATTATTTGTATGATTAGAAAGTTTTTAAAATTTGCAGTCTTAAATTTGCACAAATTTCTCATTGTCCATTCGGGGACAACGGATAAAAAATAAATTTCTCATTAGTGACTGAATAGATATAGAGTTAATTATTTTTAAAAATATAATTGTATTATTTTTTTTAAAACGACTAATAAGTAAATAATGTATAAACTAAAATGTAGGGAGCAATAGCTAATACGACAAAATCGCTCTTGTCCCATTCCCAATTCTCTCTCCCATACATAACTTCACGTCAATTGACTGAAGCTTCTCTCTACTTCTGTGATGTTCACCTTTTCAGCCAATAATTTGACCGACTCTTCCCGTATAATTCTGATCATAGCAAAGCGGCGAAGCTCCTTTGAAGAGGATGATAAATAGGGGTGTGCATCCGATTTTTCGGTTTCGATTTGTATTATTCGATTTCAATTTATTAGTTTTCGATTTAAAAAAATGTAATCAAATTCGAACCAAAATAAGTTTGGTTTAATTTGATTTTTCTCTTTTCGATTTGGTTATTCGTCATGTCATATAAGATAATTAAATAATTGAATATTTATATTCTATGATTAAAAAAATAAATATTATAGAGAATAAGAAGTAACAATGATAAATCTCTTAAATATAATTTCTACTATTAGTCACGTGTAAAACTTTTAAAACTCAATATTTAAGGTAACGTGTCCAAACATAAAAATACAAAATCTAAACCATAATACAACTTCAAATGAGATTAATTCTTGTTTGCAAATATTAAACATTGAAACTTTTGATGAAAGCTTCGCAATGAAAATACTTGTTTACCCGAAAAACGGATAGAGTTGAATTTGTACGTAGTTCTAAGGATATGTGATATATCTTGATACAAACCGTAGGGATAAACAGAGATATCAAATATGGATTATAAAGAATGCGAAATAAACAAGGTAGGAAAGAAGATGATTTTTAGGACTCGACACAATGGATCAATTAATGAAACTTGAAAGAATAATTCTTGAATATAGGAGAATATGATGCTTGAATTACAATGTAAGCAAAAAACTGCCTTCTACAGGAATGTAGTCATCCTCTTTATAGTGAAGGATCCTACTTTAGATATAATTAAAAATACGTAGTGGAGAATCCATGATAAATCAATTTTTCCCTAATTTCCGTCGAGATTCTCTCCCTTAGTGTTGTGGGTTGCTCTGATGGTAAGCACCCTCCACTTCCAACCAAGAGGTTGTGAGTTCGAGTCACCCCAAGAGCAAGGTGGCGAGTTCATAGAGGGAAGGATGTCGAGGGTCTATTGGAAATAGCCTCTCTACCCCAGGGTAGGGGTAAGGTCTGCGTATACACTACCCTCCCCAGACCCCACTAGTGGGATTATACTGGGTTGTTGTTGTTGTGTATTCTCTCCCTTAGTGTGTTTGTAACGGTTCTTGTCTGTGAGCTCGAGCTCGATAGGCCTCGGTGTTGGTCGGTAGTGCTTATAGAGCTCGATATGGACTCGGGATTAGGTGATGATTCAGACTCGGTCCTGATTGGCCTCTGCCCCTTAAGCGCGAAATCATCTCATCATAGTTCGATTCGGACCCGAGCTCGATGATGACTTCGAACTCGGTATTTAACCTATACTTGGAATTCGAAGCTTGTTTGTACCCTCTTCGGAACCCATGTCGATATTACGAAGTCTTTCTTCGATCCATTATTTTACGACCTCGATCAATCGTACGAAGGACGAAATCTATTTCGACCGTATATAGATAGTCCCTTCGTTTCTCGGGAAGGATGTGGTGAGAAATGATATGATTCTTCCACGACTCGATTGGATTATAAGTTGACGTTCACATTGGGCTCGATCATGATGCACATGATAGATGTCCCGTCGATTTAGTTTTTTAAGGCATTTAATGCATGTCAGGCGGTGGTCGGCCATCGTTGACATTGAACTGCCATTGCTTTAATCTATAAATAGCCCTTCCTTTTACCATTTACCACTTTTACATCTTCAATCTTTCAAATTTTCCAAGTTTTTTTTCGTACCCTCTAAGTTTATTCGCAGATCTGTGATTCCTCTTTGCTAAAGCCCTTCTTCAAAATCACCAAATCTTTGTCACTTTCTTCTATTCTTGATCTTTAAATTCGAAAATGGCAAAAATATCACAAACCATTCCTCAGAAAGAGAAAGCTTCATCTTCACAGTCTGCCGCCGACGAAACACCGATAGATCCACGTCCTGAGGAGTGCGTTCCTGGGGGGCGCATGTTCTCACCTCTGATTTTAAGGTCGATAAAGGCTCGTCGGTTCCCGGCCGATGTGAGCCAATATCGATATACATGTGTTTGATAACCGATAGGCACCTCAAACAGTTGCAAAAAGATTGCAATTGGGAGGGTAAAGAAATAATAATCCCTTCTTTTGATGAAGATATCACCACCCACGTGAAAGGGTTTTTAAGTGTGTATACTTATCTTTCATGTTAGGTCCCCTCGATTCTATTATTATTGAATTCTGTCGTTAATACCGAATAACCCTAGGTCAGGTCCATCCTTCTTTTTGGTGGATCGCTATTTTGATTCGATACTTTGTGAACAAAATCGAGGGGATGCCGTACATCCTCGACCATCTCATCTGACTGTACCATCCTCGACTTTTTCGATAAGGGTTAATAAAACTTCAGCGCCGGGCTACCAAGGCTCTATTCTCGAGCATTGATGAGGACAGGATCGAGGCTGGATGGGCAGGTTCGTTCGAGTAAGGACTTCGGACCTGATTCCGACTGAAAATATGCCTTTTCTCAAGGAGTGGAATATGAAACGTAAGTGTGATTCTGCAGTTACTTCCTTCTATTTCGCCCTTTCATTTTTTTTCTCACCGATATTCCTCTTTCTATGATGCAGCGGTCCCTTAGATGCCCGGAGTAGTTCCTGATCTCAAGAACTAGGTACGAGCTCTGGCTTCGACCTTCACATATGCCGAGCACTCATGGCGTGATTTGTCAAAGGGCCAATGGGAGGCCAAAAATCATGGTAAGCCCCTTTCTCTTACCTTTTAGTAGTTCGAACGAGACGTTTTCCATATACTTTTATAAAACTTTCCATATGTATGTGTGGGCAAAGACGCGGTGTTGAGGCCTTCGTCCATCGAGGAAGAGGCTTCGGCCTCTATCCCAAAGCCGGTGAAAGATAATAAGCTGAAAAGAGCCTCTGTTCCTGAAGATCCAAAACTGAAGAAGAGGACGACTCGTAAGCAGAACAAGAATACCATTCCTTTGACCGTAGAATGAGTTATGCGTCTAAGGGATGAAGACGAAGAAAAAGAAGAAAACTACGGGTCCGCGCTGGCGGCCCGAACAAAGAAGACCACCAACGTTCCACAAGCAGCTGGATCGACGGTGGTTTATAAGGCTCCGCCTCGAACAAAGGATATATAGGAGAAACATTCGGGCGGAGTCCCTGAGTTGTTGGAGATCGAAGATGCTTCCCATTATAGCCAATAGATGAGGGATATGTTCGAAGGGGCTCTCGTCAAATCTCTTCGAACCGAAGAGAATGCTCCAAGTGATTCACTTGGGGTAGTAGTAATCGAAGACTCGCCCACCTTCCCTTCTATTTCTGCAAGGGCGATTCGGGAAGCCCGAGCTTTGGGGGCCTGCGAACTAGATAGGCCTCATGATGGAGAGGATCCTTTTCATGACATATTTACCGGTGTCGAGGACGTTGCCGGTACTAGTGATGCATCGGACCTTTTCCATGGGGTGCGGCAGGCTTTGAATCAGGTAAGCCTTAAATTATTTTGTTGGCATTACCTTTATGTTTGATTTTCTTTCCTAACTTCATCTTTTCTTTGCAGGCCGCGACAGTTCATCGAGAAGCATGTTCTCGGTCCCAAGCCAAGCTGCGTCGATATGAGGCTAATCTTCAACGGGTTACGGAGGAGAGGAACTCCCTTAAACGCCTCTTAGGACAAAGGGGAGAGGAAATAAAAGACCTCCGAGCTGAGTTGGCCAAGGCTCACCAAGATTAGACCGATCTGTCCGAGCAGGTAATGATACTTTTAAAAGCCTATGGGCTCGATACCGGAACGATGGCTAATTTTTCGGTCTCACAGCTGCAACAGACAATTGAGATGATCGTAAAGCTCCGTGAAGAAGTCGATGTGATAAAAGCGGAGTCTTTGAAGTGAAAAGAAGGAATGGACCGCTTTGCTACAGAGAAAGAAGCTGCTCAAGCCCAATTATCATCGGCCGAATACCAACTTCAAAAACTGAAGGAGAAAGGCTCGGTCCAAGCAAGAAGAATAGAGGAGCTCGAGGCTCGGTTTGCCTCTAAACTTGCCAAGGCTGAATCTGACGCCGAAAAAGCAAAGGCCGATGTGGATGCACTCGTGGCCGTCTATCGGGCTGATACTAAAGCTGACCAGGTCCAAGCAAGAATGGTAGCCGAGACAGCCAATATTCGAGCACATTGGGTCGCCGAACTTGCTAAGTGCCAATCTCAGAGGGAGACCCTCGAGGAGATCCATGCTTGAGGTTTCGACCTCGCTGAAGAGATTAAAAGGGCCAAAGAACTCGAAGACGATATTGAAGCCTTGGTTTTTGATGATGACGATGATGATAATGATGATGATGATGACGATGATGGGAGTAAGAGCGGGTCTGAGAATAGGGGGGAGCTCGGTAGAGAAGAGACCGCTCCCGGAGATAGCCAAGAAACTTATCCCTTAGTTTCTATGTTGCAATCAATCATGTAGACAACCTTGTATATATAAATATCTTTTTGTTTTACCGACTTGCTTCTGCTTCGTTTCCTGCCTTGTGAAGATTTTATTCATGCTTTATGAATGTTCTCATAAGGATTTAGGCAATTTGATCGAATTTGGACTTTGTAGCCTTTATAACCGAGTGAACGCTCATGCAATCTTGAAATAAGGTAGCCCATAGGCTTATTAGTCGAGTGAGTAATTCTAACTCGAAGTAATATAGCCCGTATGTGTAATGGTCAAGTGAGTGCTTGCTCGAACTCGAAATAAAAATAGCCCATAGGCTTATTAGTCGAGTGAATATTTCGAACTCGAAATAATGTAGTCTGTAGGTGTAATGGTCGAGTGAGTGCTTGCTCCAACTCGAAATAAGGATAGCCCGTAGGCTTATTAGTCGAGTGAATGTTTCGAACTCGAAGTAATGTAACTAGTAGGCGTAATGGTCGAGTGAGTGCTTGCTCGAACTCGAAATAAGAATAGCCCGTAGGCTTATTGGTTGAGTGAATGTTTCGAACTCGAAGTAATGTAACTAGTAGGCGTAATGGTCGAGTGAGTGCTTGCTCGAACTCGAAATAAGAATAGCCCGTAGGCTTATTGGTTGAGTGAATGTTTCGAACTCGAAGTAAGAATAGCCCGTAGACTTATTAGTCGAGTGAATGTTTCGAACTCGAAGTAAGAATAGCCCGTAGACTTATTAGTCGAGTGAATGTTTCAAACTCTAAGTAAGAATAGCCCGTAGACTTATTAGTCGAGTGAATGTTTCGAACTCGAAGTAAAGTAGTCCGTAGGTGTAATGGTCGAGTGAGTGCTTGCTCGAACTCGAAATGAGAATAGCCTGTAGGCTTATTAGTCGAGTGAATGTTTCGAACTCGAAGTAAGAATAGCCCGTAGACTTATTAGTCGAGTGAATGTTTCGAACTCGAAGTAAAGTAGTCCGTAGGTGTAATGGTCGAGTGAGTGCTTGCTCGAACTCGAAATGAGAATAGCCTGTAGGCTTATTAGTCGAGTGAATGTTTCGAACTCGAAGTAATGTAGCCCATTGGCATAATGGTCGAGTGTGTGCTTTCTCAAACTCGAAATAAGAATGGCATGTAGGCTTATTAGTCGAGTGAATGTTTCGAACTCGAAGTAATGTAGCCCATTGGCATAATGGTCGAGTGTGTGCTTTCTCAAACTCGAAATAAGAATGGCATGTAGGCTTATTAGTCGAGTGAATGTTTCGAACTCGAAGTAATGTAGCCCGTAGGCATAATGGTCGAGTAAGTGCTTTCTCGAGCTCTAAATGAGAATAGCCCGTAGGCTTATTAGTCCTGTGAATGTTTCGAACTCGAAGTAATGTAGCCCGTGGGAGTAATAGTCGAGTGAGTGCTTGCTCGAACTCGAAATAAGAATAGACCGTAGGCTTATTAGTCGAGAGAATGTTTCGAACTCAAAGTAATGTAGCCCGTAGGCATAATGGTTGATTAAGTTCTTTCTCGAACTCTAAATGAGAATAGCCCGTAGGCTTATTAGTCATGTGAATGTTTCGATCTCGAAGTAATGTAGCCCGTAGGAGTAATAGTCGAGTGAGTGCTTGCTCGAACGTAAAATAAGACTAGCCCGTAGGCTTATTAGTTAAGTGAATATTTCAAACTCGAAGTAATGTAGCCCGTAGGCATAATGGTCGAGTGAGTGCTTGCTCGAAATCAAAATAAAAATAGCCCGTAGGCTTATTAGTCGAGTGAATGTTTCGAACTCGAAGTAAGAATAGCCCATAGACTTATTAGTCGAGTGAATGTTTCAAACTCGAAGTAAAGTAGCCCGTAGGCATAATGGTCGAGTGAGTGCTTGCTCGAACTCGAAATGAGAATAGCCCGCAGGCTTATTAGTAGAGTGAATGTTTCGAACTCAAAGTAATGTAGCCCGTAGGCGTAATGGTCGAGTGTGTGCTTGCTCGAACTCGAAATAAAAATGTCCCGTAGCCTTATTAGTCGAGTGAATGTTTCGAACTCGAAGTAATATAGCCCATAGGCGTAATGGTCGAGTGAGTGCTTGCTCGAATGTGAATTGAGAATAGCCGTAGGCTTATTAGTCGAGTGAATGTCTCGAACTCGTAGTAACATAGCCTGTGGGCATAATGGTCGAGTGAGTTCTTTCTCGAACTCGAAATAAGAATAGCTCGTAGGCTTATTAGTCAAGTGAATGTTTTGAACTCGAAATAATGTACCCCGTAGGCGTAATGGTCGAGTGAGTGCTTGCTCGAACTCGAAATGAGAATAGCCCATAGGCTTATTAGTTGAGTGAATATTTTGAACTCGAAGTAAGAATAGCCCGTAGGCTTATTTGTCGATTGAATGTTTCGAACTCGAATTAATATAGCCCGTAGGCGTAATGGTCGAGTGCTTGCTCGAACTCGAAATGAGAATTGCTTGTAGGCTTATTAGTCAAGTGAATGTTTCGAACTTGAAGTAATGTAAGCCGTGGGCGTAATGGTCGAGTGAGTGCTTACTCGAACTCAAAGATTTACGTTAATCCTGTTTGCATAATAAATCTCGAAATAGAGGAATTTTTCTTGGATATAAGATATCGGTAAAGAGGAGAACTTTCTTTGAGAGTCATTACACATGTGTTCATATTTTGTGTCAGGGCTCGGGCCATCTACATGAGCATGATTCGTTTTTGACCACCTATTGGAACCCTGTTGTTACGAAATAACTTTCTTGCATTAGAACTTGATATATTTGAGGTCTAATCCCCACCCTCCTAGTACTCGAGGTTGATTGTAAAGAGGCCTTGGATACTGTTGAATTGTTTCCAAGTACAGCACGATCATTGGGTTGCCTTATTAAAAACCTTGCTGAAAAACCCATTTGGGATAAAACCGGTCTAAGGGAAAAAAAGTGCAACGCGTGCTTTCAGATCTAGGGCTTCGTATTGAAGGATCCATCCTAGCTTCTGATCGGGACTCCTGCAGGGGTTAGTTTCGAAATGTAAATGAATATGGGAGGGTCGTACCTTAACAGTAGTATCATTTTAGGTGTGACACATTCCAATTACTTGATAGTTGTTTGCCGTTTATAATACCGAGCTTGTATGATCCATTTCCGACGTTTTCGAGAACCTGATACAGTCCTTCCCAGTTCGGTCCTAGTTTTCCTTCGTTTGGATTTCATGTACTGAAGGTGACTTTCCTTAGCACTAATTCCCTGGTTTTAAAATGGCGAAGCTTGGATCTTCGATTATAGTATCTTTCGATTCGTTGCTTTTCGGTGGCCAATTGGACGAGAGAAACTTCTCATTTTTCATCCGATAATTCGAGGCTAGTGTTCATAGCCTCGTTATTTGACTCTTCTATTGTATATCGAAACCTGGCACTGGGTTCCCCGACTTCGACTGGTATCAAGGCTTCGGAGCTATATACTAAGGAGAACGGGGTTGCCCCCGTACTAGATTTTGATGTTGTTCGATATGCCCAAAGGACTTCGTGTATGATTTCTCTCCATTTTCCTTTAGCGTCGTTCAGCCTCTTCTTTAGGTTTTGAATGATAGTTTTATTCGTTGATTCGGCCTATCCGTTCCCACTGGGGTGATACGATGTTGATAATATTCTTTTTGTTTTGTGATTTTCGAATAATTTCGTCACTTTGCTGCCGATAAACTGTTTCCCATTGTCACAGACTATTTCAGTGGGTATCCCGAATCGACATACGATATGATCCCAGATAAAGTCTATAACATACGATATGATCCCAGATAAAGTCTATAACCTCTTTCTCTCTTACTTTCACGAACGCATGTGCTTCAACCCATTTAGAGAAATGGTCAGTCATAAATAAAATGAACTTAGCTTTACCTAGGGCCAATGGTAGAGGGCCGACGATATCCATTCTCCATTTCATGAATGGCCATGGGGATAGGACTGCGTGAAGTTGCTCTCCGGGCTGATGGATTATTGGTGCAAACCTTTGACATTTGTCACATTTTCGAACAAACTCCTTTGCATCTTTGCCCATATGGATCCAATAATATCCTGCCCTGATTATTTTTCGGACTAATGAATCGGCTCCTGAGTGATTTCCACAGGTGCCCCCGTGCACCTCACGTAGGATGTAATCGGTGTCTCCTGGACCTAAGCATACTTCCAATGGTCCATCGAACGTCCTCCGGTATAATGTTCCATTTGTAACTAATGTGAACTGAGCAACTTTGGTCCGTAGGGCCCTCGAATATTTAGGGTCCGATGGGAGCTTTCCATTATTTAAGTATGCAATATACTTATTCCTCCAATCCTAGGTTAAGCTCGTAGAATTTATCTCGGCATGACCTTTTTCGATTACGGATCTCGATAGTTGAACGACAGCCCCCGAGCTTATCTCGCTTTCCTCGACTGATGATCCCAAATTTGAGCCTCACTATTTTGCTCTCGTGGAACATGCTGTAAATTCCATTCTTTGAAATGGTGCAAAGTGACCTGCAGTTTGTCCAAATACCTTTGCATTCTATCTTCTCGAACTTTGAAGGTTTTATTTACTTGATTTACCACCAGCAAAGAGTCACACTTGGCTTCAATGAATTCTGCTCCCAAGCTTTTAGCTAGCTCGAGACCTGCAATCATGGCCTCATACTCGGCCTCGTTATTAGTCAACCAGGTAGTTTTGATAGATTGCCTAATAGTATTACCCGTGGGTGGCTTTAAAACGATGCCTAGCCCGGACCCCTTCACGTTCGAAGCACTGTCCGTGAAAAGGGTCCATACCCCCGATGACGTGCCCGATTTCAATAAGAGTTCTTTTCAACTTCGGGTACGAGGGTCGGCGTGAAATCGGCCACGAAGTCTGCTAAAATTTTAGACTTGATGGTCGTACGGGGTTGATATTCGATATTGTACCCACTACGTTCGACTTCCCATTTAGCCAATCGGCTTGATAGTTCGGGCTTGTGCAAAATATTATGAAGCGGGTAAGTGGTTAATACGTATATGGGATGGCATTGAAAGTACGGTCTTAACTTTCTAGAGGCACTTATCAGTGCAAATGCCAATTATTTTAGGTGTGGATATCTAGTTTCTGCTAAGGTTCGACTTATATAATAAACGGAAAATTGCGTATCTTGCTCTTCTCAAACTAGGACACCGTTTATCGCGATTTCCGATACTGCCAAGTACAAGCAAAGTTTTTCGTCTATTTTTGGAGTATGAAGTCGTAGTGGTATCGACAGATATCGTTTTTATTCCTCTAATGCATGTTCGCATTCTGGGGTCCAAGTTAAATCGTTCTTCTTTTTGAGTAGTGAGAAAAATTTGTGACTTCGATCTGACGATCTCGAAATGAATCAGCCTAAGGCCGCAATCTGTCCCATTAGCCTCTATGCGGCTTTCACCCTGTCCATGATGGTTATGTCTTCGATGACCTTGATTTTATCAGGGTTAATCTCGATCCCCCGATTTGACACCATGAAGCCAAGGAACTTGCCCGAACCGACCCCGAAAGCACATTTCTCGGGGTTGAGCTTCATGTTCTATTTCCTTAAAATTTTGAATGTTTCCTGCAAATGGATCAAATGTTCCTCTGAGCGCAGGGACTTAACTAGCATGTCGTCAATATAAATTTCCATTGATTTACCTATTTGTTCCTCGAACATTTTATTTACTAGGCGTTGGTAAGTAACTCCTGCATTTTTTAGCCCGAAGGGCATCACATTATAACAATATGTTCCATATTTGGGGACAAATGAAGTCTTTTCCTGGTCTTCCGGGTTCATCTGGATTTTATTATACCCGAAATAGACATCGATAAAAGTAAGGATCTCGTAGTCGGCCGTGGCATCGATCATGTGATCGATGTTGGGCAGCGGAAAGGAATCTTTAGGGAATGTTTTGTTCAAATCCTTATAATCCACACACATTCTAAGTGTGTTCCCTTTTTTAGGCACTACAACTACATTGGCTAACCATTCGGGATATTTCACAGCTGAAGCCGTTTTCCTCAATGTTTTGGGTATCTCAAGCTACAGATCGAATGCCACCATGAATGCTATTTTTGGGTTCAGAATGTAGGTTCGCCTCAATGGCCACATGTGAATTAATATCTATCGGCACTTTGATTCGAGCTCCAACGGCGTTGACAAGTGGTCTTCCGGTACTGGGTGTCAAGTTATTATTCTCATCTTGAAGACCGACTTCGTTGTCGATGGGTGAGACCATTTGATTGGTAGTTAGTCGCTGTTAATCCAAAATTCAAGATATTTTCGGAAACAAGCGCAAAAGACAACGGTGTGTTTTTGCAGATTCGTATCAAATAACCCCACTGTTATCCTTAGCCGCACGGCAGGGGCCAAACTGTTTAACCGAAAACCGGATAGAGTTAAATTTGTACGTAGTTCTTAGGATATGTGATATAGCTTGATACAAGTCGTAGGGATAAACAGAGGTATCAAATATGGATTATAAAGAATGTGAAATAAACAAGGTAGGAAAGAAGATCATTTTTAGGACTCAGCACAATGGATCAATTAATGAAGCTTGAAAGAATAATTCTTGAATATAGGAGAATATGATGCTTGAATTACAATGTAAGCAAAAAACTACCTTCTACAGGAATGTAGTCATCATCTTTATAGTGGAGGATCCTACTTTAGATATAATTAAAAATACGTAGTGGGGAATCCATGATAAATCAATTTTTCCCTAATTTCCCCCGAGATTCTCTCCCTTAGTGTGTTTGCAACGGCTCTTGTCTGTCAGCTCGAGCTCGATTGGCCTCGGTGTTGATCGGTAGTGCTTCTAGAGCTCGATATGGACTCGGGATTAGGTGATGATTCGTACTTGGTCCCGGTTGGCCTCTTCCCCTTAAGCTCGAAATCATCTCATCATAGTTCGATTCGGAGCCGAGCTCGATGATGACTTCGAACTCGGTGTTTAACCTATACCTGGAATCCGAAGCTTTTTTGTATCCTCTTCGGACATCTCGATATTACGAAGTCTTTCTTCGATCCATTATGTTACGACCTCGATCAATCGTACGAAGACCGAAATCTATTTCGGCCGTATACAATACTACTCGTTAAAGATGAGAGAAATAAGGGGTTGTATTTTAAAGATGAAGAATGGGGCTTTAAATACCCTAGTACGTACAAATAGGTCAGTAAGGCTAAAAGTGATACGGACTGTGTGTATATATTTCGATGTTTTTGCTTTCTCGGTTTTTGTTTTCATAAATCTGAAACCAAACCAAAAATTCAAAATTTTTAGTGGGCGTCTGGACAGAAGAATTGTAAATTTTCGAAAAAATAATTTTTTTAAAGTGAAAATTGTATATGAAAATTAGAGTTGTGTTTGGACATGAATATAATTTTGGACTTTTTCGATTTTTTATGATTAATCTGAAGTGAAAAGTTTGAAAAAATATCTTTTTGGAGTTTTTCAAATTTTCGAAAAAATTCTGAAATTCATCTTCAAGTGAAATCGAAAATTTCATGGGCAAACACTGATTTCAAAAAAAGAGTCTTTTTTTATGGCCAAAACCATAAGCCAAAAAAAATCCAAATAAAAACTTCGGCTTGATTTTCGATTTAATCCGAATAGTGCACACCCCTAATGTTATGATCTTAGATTCAAAGACTTATCAGCAAGAAGCTAACCGTCGAGCTCCCTAAAACATTTCAATATTTTATGGTGAAAGATTGAATGGAGACGATTAGTTAGTATTGAAGTGTGTGATGTAGATTCATCTAAACGTTTAAACTATTATAAAGAGATCACACCTTAATTTACCTAATGATGTGTTTTCCCGTTCAAAGTGTGATTCTTTTTCATAGGCTAAGTGCGTGCAAAGTTTTTACGGTGATGGATAGCGGTGAGACTCTATTGAACCTTAGACTCTTGCCCACTCCAATAGCATATTGAATTTTATACGTGAGTATCTCATCTAAAATGTTAAATTATTAGAGATCACATTTTAATTTAATTAATAACATATTTGGGGTTTAGGATTCAGGAGAGGCTGGCGGTTATGTAAATTGGCAAGGGAAGAGAATTGGTCGGTACATATTAAAATTTCTTTAACATGACATGTCTTTATTCGATCGAAAGTTCTGAAGAAAGAAGAGAGATAGACAAAGGATAAATCAATATTTCCACTGCCAAAGCCACACAGATTACATCCAACAACCAAAAACAAGGAAAAACATCAAATATCAAGAATAGAAACAAAGTTCCTGAAACAAGCAGCATTAATAATGGGCAGCTTTTTAACAGTGTCTGGTGCAGAAACATCGGCGGCGGAAACCCCGGCAGTGGCCGCTGCGGAAGCCCTCTGACTTGCAAATAGTGGCACAGTTTCCCTTCCTAAAGCATAGCCCTTTGAAGCGTTGGCTCGGTGACTCGCATGTCCTTCCCTCCACCATCTTTGGTCCCATTTCTGCAAGTCGTAAAATCATGAAATCAAGAAACTATTGGATTTGTTTGTGTATACGGTCGAAATCGAATTTTGCCCTTCGTATGATTAATCGAGATTGGAACATGATGGTTCAAGGTTCATCATTGTAATATCGAACCATGGTACGAAGAATATGCCGTCGAGCTCGAGACCCAGAGACCGATCAAGATCGACGTCGGTCAAGATCGAGCTCGAAGACCCAGAGACCGATCAAAATCGAGATCAACCAAGATCAAGATCGGCCAGGATCAAGATCGAGCCAAGAAACAAAAAGTCATTACAGCCGCAATTAGGGGGAGAATCTCGGCGGAAACCATGGCACGTACCAAGAAGATGTCGATTAATTAGCCCATCATGAGAGTCCTTACTATATTTAGAATTGTATCAAGAGTAGGACTCCCCTACTATATAAAGGAGGTCTGATCATTTGTAAAGGAGGGCTCATACAGTAAAAAATAATAATATAATATTTTTTTCTCAAGGTTCTCAATACTCTGTCACTTCACTTATATTTCCTCTGTTGTTTCATTTCGTTCGAGGGCCCAAGCTACATATCTCATTTGATTTGCTTTTATTTTTTTATAGTTAATTTCAATATCAGTTTGCATATTTTCTCAGTTTATGTCAAGTAAAATTACGTGTCCTTAAAATCACATATAAATTTAATTGTTATCTGATTTGAGGGTAAACACTGTGATTATGACTCACACACCCAAAATTTTGCACGTAAATAAAGTGATGACGGTGATGTGTATTATTTTCATAAAGCTTATTATAATGACCAACCCAAAGGATGAAGTCAAACAGCTTCTGGTCTCCAAATATATGCATGCACGCATAAATAGACATGTATATTAATTTAAAATTAGAGATAAATTTTGCAGCGCTACAGGAAAACTTATATGCATTGAATTTGAATGTGAAAAATATTACCGTATAAAGATCTGTTAAATAAAGTAATACTACTAATATTACCGTCTTTCCAAGTGTTATGTGTTAAACTATAGTAAGCTGTAATACAAGAAAACGAGATGCTTTTCTAGCAATACGCAAGAACTGTGACGAGAAAGAAGACTTGCCAGTGGCAAAGACAAGCATCAGCATAAGGAACACAGTGGCGAACAATTTTATGAACCCTGCCATCTATTCCAGAATGGGAACTTTTTCTTTCCTTTCGTGTGAATTGTAGAGAAAGTGAAAGACAGAAATAAATGGTGGATATAGGGCTTTGATGGAAGGACTATATATACAATTAATGAAAGAATATTTCCTGTGAATTGAAGAAAGAATATTTCTTCAAGTTGATTTACTTTTGAATAATGTAAGAAAATTGAAACGGCAAAGATCGTATATATCTGTCATGATGAGCTAGCCATGACTACTCAGTACGTACCCACTATTCTTTGCTTTTTCGTAGCCAATGTCCTTTTCTTTTTTAATGATTCTAAAGCGTATAGAGCTCTCTTCATTTCTTTTATAATGGTAATTTTATGTAGATCTACCTTGAAATATATATCATCAATTATTATTATGTAAAATTGTTGGGGCAAGTGCACGTGCAAGTATACGCGATCGACAAGTAATAAAGTGATGAATAAAATATTTTTCTCACGAGGACTTATAATCAACTATCAACTAAATTAACCTAGGTACAAATTATTCATTCAAGTGATTTTTCGAGAGATGATTGTGATCTTAATTAACTAAAACTACTACGAGAATTGACAAGCAAGCAAGGAGACAAGAATACAAACAGAGCACACAAACAACTTAGGACGAAGATCAATGAGATAATATTCTAGGGTTCTGGAATTAATGTCATTCATGTTGAGTTTTTCCAATTGATTCAACTACTAGATCTATTTGATTTGTTGATTAACAAAGTTTATATTGCTCACGAGGTTCTTTAACGCCTTGCTCGCCTATTCAAGCCAACCTAATACTATACGTCTATAGAATCAAAATCAACTAACATGCATGTGTAATTTCTGCAATAATACTCAAGTAAGGCAATTAACATATGTCTATCAATCGCGAATCTATTCTCCGATCCCCGAATTAAAGAACTTACTCTATTCAATCCTATATGTAATCTATTGTCCCCACTTTAGAGTTCAACTGTACATTTGTAAATAGCTATCTATTGTTTGCTACGCAATAAAATAATTAAGATTTGTATTAAATAAACAAATCAATATATGATATAATCAAGTGATCAAAATAATCGTATAACATCAACAATCACTAACTACCTATAACTCCAGAACAAGGAGGGATTTAGCCATTCATAGTCATCTGAATAATCACACTAGAGAAAGGGTGAAGGATGCGATAATTTCGTGCTCCAAAACGTGTTTCGTAGCATTTGTTGCCTCCAAAATATGTCCAACCCCGTCATAAATGAGTTTTGAGGATATTTATGGGATAGAGCAAAGTCGCAGACCTTGACTCTCTCCTTCTTTTCAGTTTATTAGTATTATTTTATCTTTCTAGACAATGTCTTAGCATTCAGACTATGTTACCATTTAGATGCTCATGTACTCAGCGACACCCGAATTTTGGGGGATTTTGTATTGAGTTGTGGCATTTTCTTATTTGTTATTATGAGATTTTCATTATTAAGCTTATTTCGATATGTTTTAAATTTAAAGATGCGTGATTATTTGTGATTGTAGACTTGTCTAGTATTGCGATAAGCACCATCACGATATATGAAATTTTGTATCGTGACAATATGTATGGTGTGTCTTAGTGTTTTGGGTGAAGAAGGTTTGAAGTGTGTAGTGAGAGTGAGTGTTTATGTTACTTGGAGAAGGACACAATTTTTGGACAGTGTGTATGGGATGTTATTTTTATTTATTGGGGCACGTAGGATTGGTCCATGAGAGTTTAGGGAGAAAAACAAAAGAAAAATAGACGGGAGAACTTAACTGGGCTTGGAGGCGACATTGAGTGAGCGGCGACAGGGACGGGAGAACTTAACTGGGCTTGGAGGCGCCTTAGGCCAGGGTGGGGGTGGTGGGATCTCAGCGACATATGTACCATGTCAAGGACTGCACGTTGGATGTAGCCCCACATTGGCGGGGTGTTTTTCACCGGGCCAGACGAGATTCCGGTGGAATTTTGGAAGTGTGTGAGGAGAGCAGGTTTGGAGTGGTTGACTAGGTTGTTTAATATTATTTTTAAGGGGAAGAGGATGTCGGATGAGTGGAGGTGGAGTACGGTGGTTCCATTATATAAGAACAAAGGTGATATCCAGAGTTGTAATAATTATAGGGGTATCAAATTACTGAGTCATACCATGAAAGTGTGGGAGA
>AWOL01S0041341.1:53423-76492 GCA_000715115.1 Nicotiana otophora | reverse complement strand
TGTGTGTGTGTGTCAAAGATGTTTAGTATTAATTCTTCTATTTTTCATTCATTCATCACTAATAATGCATGACATAGATTAATCGATATAGGTCGAGACGTTTTGTTTTTACTATTAGTCGATATAGGTCAAACGTTTTATTTTTACTATTCATCGATGCATCTAAGTAAGTTATAAGTAGATAAATCAATTTATAAATAGATATATTTGATGATAAATTATATACTAATTAGGATCTTCACAAGTCTATCCCTAAAAGAACCTGACCCCGTGGTCCTAGCGCTTCGTGTTCTTATACACACACACACACACACACACACACATACACACTCTTCATTGTAATACTTTAACTATATATATAGCTTGTTATAGTATATGTTTGTGTGTGTGTGTGTGTGTGTGTGTATATATATATATATATATATATATAACACGCTTCGTTGTACTACTTTAACTACATATATAGCATGTTATATATAGTATATGTTAGTGTAGTCATTATTTGTATTACAAAAGTGTTAACGAATTACATTTATATTATTTAGATAGTAAATATATAAGTAATTCGAAAGTTTGACCAATGTTGACGTAATAACCGACCAACTTTGGTCGGTTATTTTGCAGAAAATAACAATTACCAACCAAAGTTGGTCGGTAAATGCTTCCCCTGCATTAACCGACCAACGTTGATCGGTAATTTTAAATATAAATTCATAAATATTATAAAACATTTTAAATAATAAAATAATTATTAAAATTTAAAAAATTGGGTCCAGTTTACCGACCAACGTTGGTCGGTAATCCAAAATTTTCTTGTCTGACCAGCTGGGTCAATTCGTTGACAAATTTACCGACCAACGTTTGTCGGTATTTAGTTTTAACAAATGTAAAAAAAACAAATTTCAGTTTCGGTCCAAGCTGGACGGTTTTTGGTCGCATTTTTTGACCGACCAATGTTGGTAGGAAATATTTGATCGGTTTTTAGCGGATTTTTAGTAGTGGTACACAACGTTTTGTTGGGATTTTAAGCTTGTGTAGCTTAAAGAGGGTGAATGAGAAATGGAGGGAAAATAAAATATTTGAGTTTTCCTCCTTGGCAAAGGTACATTGTCCCATATTGGAGGAAGAAAAGGCTTTTGATGAGTATATATATATAATTGCTCTTCTTCTAGCTCTTAAAGAATTAAGAAGAAGGCAAGCCTCGCGCCGTCGTCGTCGTCGCTCGCTCGGCTCGGCTTCGGCTTCGGATTCGGATTCGGATTTGGATTTGGATTTGGTCAAAGATTGATTCATTAATCTTTTTGGACAAAATTCCTTTCCATTATTTATTTAATTAATTAAATAATTAACGAAAAATTCAATCTGGAATAACCCATGACCCGCGACCCGATCCGATCAGGCCCGTTTTCTTTCCCGAATTATTTTAAATCTATTTTCCTCCAATATTTCAAACAATCTTGTTCCAACAGCCATGGCTGTTTTTGAAAGGTTGTAAACCTTTTCAGAAACAATGCCAGCAACTCTATAAATAGAGTTTGAATCCCAGAATCATTCCTTACGAAATTTTCTGATCTTCTTCTTCTTCTTCTGCACAAAAATTCCAGTGTGTTTTACAGCCTTTGAGTAGCTCGCTGTTCCCCGGCATTTTGGTACTAACACTCCGGTGAGTTAAGTCGTTCTATCCTGGGAGAATATATTCCAGCACCTCGGGTACTTGAGGGAAATAATTTTCTTAAGGACACACTGTGTAATTAGTGGGCTCGATTTATTCCTATACTGTTTTTCCAGAATTTATTTCGTTAAACAAGTATTACTAACTTTATGTTTTGTTTATATATTTCAGAAAGTTTAATTGTTTATTACAGCAATACAGATTTATAACAATCTTAAGGAAATTATTTTATTATATTCTATATTTTGTTTGTGGAGATTAAAATATGTGTGGTTTTCTAATCCTTTTGAATTTTACTTTTCTGATTTGAAGATATAAAAAACTTCATCAGAGTATTGAAATTCATAAAACGATTTGAAGAACATAAAAACTTCATCGTTTTTTATGAAATAGTATATAAAAAACTTCGATTTTATTTATTATACATACTGTTTTTGTTAATAAGAGTATTGTTTACTGTTCTGATTTTGCCATTAATTGAATTCTTCTGTTGTTTACAGTGAGAAATGGCAATTGATAACGGAAATTCTTCTGTGACTGTTGCGGCAACGACGATAGCCTCGTCAAGCCGGACTGCTGTTCTACCGGCAGAGAAACCGGGGAAATGTTCCGGAGCCAACTTCAAAGGATGGCAGCAAAGGGTGTTCTTCTGGATTACCACACTTGGTATGCAGAAATTCACTAGTGAAGAACCTCCAGTGCCTGCTGCGGACGTGCCGTACAACGAGAAATTCATGATTGTTGAGGCGTGGAAGCAGGCAGATTTTCTTTGCAAAGACTATATCTTAAGTGCTTTAGAGGATGACTTGTACAATGTGTGCAGTGCCATGAATACTTCGAAAGAATTATGGGACGCACTTGAGAAGAAGTACAAGACTGAAGATGCATGCTTGAAGAAGTTCGTGGTTGCCAAGTTTCTAGACTATAAAATGATAGACAGTAAAACTGTTGGAACCCAAGTTCAGGAGCTTCAACTTATTTTTCATGACCTTATTGCTGAAGGTATGGTCGTGAATGAAGCATTTCAAGTGGCTGCAATGATTGAAAAATTGCCTCCTTCGTGGAGAGATTTCAAGAACTATCTTAAGCACAAGCGCAAAGAAATGAAGTTGGAAGATCTTGTGATTCGTCTCAAGATTGAGGAAGACAACAAAACAGCCGAGAAGAAGTCTCGTGGAAATTCAACGATCATGGGAGCTAATATCGTTGAGGAGACTGCTCCAAAAAGTAAGAAGAGAAAGAGGTCTTCTGGACAGACTAAGGAGCAGAACAAAAAGAAATTCAAGGGCAGCTGCTACAATTGTGGAAAAACCGGTCACAAAGCCCCTGATTGTCGTCTCCCGAAAAAGTATAAGAAGAAGGGACAGGCCAACATAGTGGAGAAGAATTATGACATTGATGATCTGTGTGCAATGCTTTCGGAATGCAACCTAGTTGGAAATCCGAAGGAGTGGTGGATTGACTCTGGAGCCACTCGACATGTTTGTGCTGTCAAGGAAGCATTTGCGACTTACTCTACTGCTGGTCCCGAAGAAGAGCTTTCCATGGGAAATACTGCAACAGCCAAGATTGAAGGTTATGGGAAGATATTCCTGAAGATGACTTCCGGCAAGGTGTTAACGCTCAACAACGTTCTTCATGTTCCTACTATTAGGAAGAATTTAGTTTCTACTTCTTTGCTTGTTAAGAACGGATTCAAATGTGTATTTGTTTCTGATAAAGTTGTTGTAAGCAAGAATGAAATGTATGTTGGAAAGGGCTACCTCACAGAGGGCCTCTTCAAACTAAATGTAATGGTTGTTGACAGTATGAATAAAATTGCAGCTTCTTCTTATTTATTGGAGTCAAATGATTTATGGCATATTCGTTTAGGACATGTCAATTACAAAACCTTGCGGAAGTTAATTAATTTAGAAGTGTTGCCTAAATTCGAGTGTAATAAATCAAAATGTCAAATATGTGTTGAGTCTAAGTTTGTAAAACATCCTTATAAGTCTATTGAAAGGAATTCAAATCCTTTAGACTTAATTCATACTGACATTTGTGATATGAAGTCGACACCATCTCGAGGTGGGAAAAAGTATTTTATTACTTTTATTGACGACTGCACTCGATATTGTTATGTTTATTTGCTTAATAGTAAGGATGAAGCAATTGAAGCATTTAAGCAATACAAGAATGAAGTGGAGAATCAATTGAATAAAAAGATCAAAATGATTAGAAGTGATAGGGGTGGAGAATATGAATTTCCATTTGCAGAAATATGTTCGGAATATGGAATTATCCATCAAACTACTGCACCTTACACACCTCAATCCAATGGAATTGCGGAAAGAAAAAATCGGACATTAAAGGAAATGATGAATTCTTTATTAATAAGTTCCGGATTACCGCAGAGTTTGTGGGGCGAAGCTATCCTTACAGCTAACCGAATACTCAACAGAGTACCCCACAACAAAACGCTATCTATTCCATATGAAAAATGGAAAGGAAGAAAACCCAACTTGAAATATTTCAAAGTGTGGAGGTGTCTAGCAAAGGTACAAGTTCCTTTACCTAAAAGGGTTAAATTCAGACCAAAACCTGTTGATTGCATTTTCATTGGATATGCTACAAACAGTAAAGCATGTCGGTTTTTGGTTCATAAATCTGATAATCCCGAAATTCACGTTAATACGGTAATGGAACCAGATAATGCTGAATTCTTTGAAAGCATTTATCCGTATAAAACTGAATGTGATTCGTTAAGTGAAAGACCTAAACGACCTCGGGAAGAACCAAAGGAAAATACTCCAAGAATAGAAGATCCAAGACGTAGCAAACATCAAATAACATCTACTTCCTTTGGACCAGATTTTGTGACATTCTAGCTTGAAAATGAGCCTCAAACTTTTAAAGCAGCTATATCATCTTCTGATTCAGCATTTTGGAAAGAGGCAGCCAATAGTGAGATTCAATCAATTTTAGATAACCATACATGGGAATTGGTAGATCTTCTTCCGAGAAATAAGCCTTTAGGTTCGAAATGGATCTTTAAACGGAAAGTGAAAGCTGATGGCACTATTGACAATTATAAGGCAAGACTTGTTGTTAAAGGTTATAGACAAAAGGAAGGCCTTGATTACTTTGATACTTACTCGCCAGTAAGGAGGATAACATCTATTAGGGTGTTAGTGGCATTAGCGGCCATGTATGGTCTTGAAATATATCAAATGGATGTTTAAACAGCTTTCTTAAATGGAGAATTAGAGGAAGAGATTTACATGGAACAACCTGAGGGTTTTGNAGAACAAAAAGAAATTCAAGGGCAGCTGCTACAATTGTGGAAAAACCGGTCACAAAGCCCCTGATTATCGTCTCCCGAAAAAGTATAAGAAGAAGGGACAGGATAACATAGTAGAGAAGAATGATGACATTGATGATCTGTGTGCAATGGTTTCGGAATGTAACTTAGTTGGAAATCCANTATATGTTGATGACATGTTGATAATGAGCAAAAACATGGCAGATATAAATGCTACTAAGCGCATGTTGGCTAGCAAATTTGATATGAAAGACTTAGGAGTTGCTGATGTGATCTTAGGAATCAGAATTCATAAGACTCCACAAGGTCTAGCATTATCTCAGTCTCACTACATTGAAAAGGTACTTGAAAAGTTCAAGTATTTGGATTTGAAAATTGCCAAGACTCCAAGTGACGTGAGTTATGCACTTCAAAAGAATGAAGGTGAAAGTGACTCACAACTGGACTATGCAAGAGTATTAGGAAGTTTGATGTATATCATGAATTGTATGCGGCCAGATATAGCATGTGCTATTAGTAAACTGAGTCGGTTTACAAGTAACCCCAATCACATACATTGGATGGCAATGAAATGAGTTTTGGGTATCTCAAACATACCCAAAATTATGCTTTGCATTATAACAAATATCCCTCCGTGATCGAGGGATATAGTTATGCAAATTGGATCACTGGATCATCTGAAGTTAAATCCACGAGTGGATATGTTTTCACAATTGGGGGGTGGAGAAGTGTCTTGGAAATCATCCAAACAAACATGCATCGCCCGTTACACAATGGAATATGAATTCATAACTTTAGATAAGGCCGGTGAAGAAGCTGAATGGCTCTGGATTTTCTTGGAAGACATTCCATTTTGGCCCAAACCTTTGGCACCTATTTATATACATTGTGATAGTCAAGCGGCAATAGGCAGGGTATGGAGCGTTATGTATAACGGAAAATCTCATCATATATGACAGAGACACAATACCGTTAGACAACTACTCTCTAGTGGTGTTATCACAATTGACTACGTAAAGTCAAGATATAACATGTCAGATCCACTTACAAAAGGCCTATCTAGAGAGGCAGTTGAAAGATCATCAAAGGGAATGGGGTTAAGGTCTAGGACAAGTCATCATGACGGTAACTCTACCTAGCAGACTGGAGATCCCACGAGCTAGGTTCAAAGAGATCAAACAAAGTTATGAATGACGGTTCAACATTGTCAAATAACTCAACACATTCTCGTGATGAAGACAATGTTCAGAAATCGAGGTAACGCATTAAGGCTTTTTGATGAGTCAACAAAGCTTAAAGGTTTTTTTAATGATTTGCTAAGTCTAGCAGGATATGACCAGATAGTGTGTCGATAGGATTACACGTTTAGAAATTACCTATGTGAGTGTGAAGTGTAAGTCGCTTCAAGGGGAATGAAAGTAAAGGCACATTCTCTAAGCACTCATGAAACCAGGTGGTGTTCATGGCTAAAACGAACACAACCGTGAGAACCATAGATGGTTAAGGATTGATTGTGTGACTTATGTTGTTTAGGTATACAATAAATCTCGACGGTTCAAAGATATCAAATCTACCGATTGACCGAGTATATCCGATATAAGTTCACTATGGAAAGTTCAAAGGGAAACCTACTTATCCAGATGCAATTAATTCTTGCATGTAAAACACACACGCGTCCGTGCATTCCTTTATGTTATAGCCATTCCCCATTCATGTGGGGGATTGTTAGGATTTTAAGCTTGTGTAGCTTAAAGAGGGTGAATGAGAAATGGAGGGGAAATGAAATATCTGAGTTTTTCTCCTTGGCAAAAGGACATTGTCCCATATTGGAGGAAGAAAAGGCTTTTGATGGGTATATATATATATAATTGCTCTTCTTCTAGCTCTTAAAGAGTTAAGAAGAAGGCAAGCCTAGCGCCGCCGTCGTCGTCGCTCGCTCGGCTCGGCTTCGGATTTGTATTTGGTCAAAGATCGATTGATTGATTAATCTTTTTGGACAAAATTCCTTTCAATTATTTAATTAATTAATTAAATAATTAACGCAAAATTCAATCCGGAATAACCCATTACCCGCGACCCGGTCCGGTCAGGCCTGTTTTCTTTCCCGGATTATTTTAAATCTATTTTTCCGTAATATTTCAAACAACCCTGTTCCAACAGCCATAGAGTTTGAATCCCCAGAATCTTTCCTTACGAAATTTTCTGATCTTCTTCTTCTTCTTCTGCACAAAAATTCCAGTGTGTTTTACAGCCTTCGAGTGGCTCGTTGTTCATTGGCGTTTTGGTACCAACACTCCGGTGAGTTAAATCATTCTATCCTGGGAGGATATATTCCATCACCTCGGGTACTTAAGGGGAATAATTTCCTTAAGGACACACTGTATAATCAGTGGGCTCGATTTATTCCTATACTATTTTTCTAGAATTTATTTCGTTAAACAAGTATTACTAACTTTCTGTTTTGTTTATATATTTCAGAAAGTTTAATTGTTTATTACAGCAATACAGATTTATAACACATCTCACAATCGATATACACACTGCTTAACCAAAAATGGTTCATCCTATAAATAGAATCAAGACATCATGAATGAACCTTCCCTTACTGTCCGCCCACAAATTAGGCGGCGTCAACCCACTTATAATGCAATTCATATAGTTTTCATACTATAAGGTTTATTTGTGATAGACAAATCAGGTCGTTTGAGGTGCTACTGTTTTAGTGCCTAACGCCATGTATGGCACAATTGTTGGCGTGCTGGAGGCTGCCTCGTGGTGCTCCTGGCACTGAGTTGGGGTGGCCTCGTGCCCAATTGCTCCTTCACGCTTTGTTTTCTTCATTTTTTGTGCTAATTTTGTCAATTCCTTCCGGTTCTTTTTCAAGTATTCTTGCGCATAAAAATAACATAAGCATAGTTGTTGTTACTTACACTAACTCCTTTGAACTGTTGGCTTTGTGACTCGCAATCCCTTGCCTCTACCACCATTAATGGTCCCATCTCTTCATTTATACACATCAAAAACAATCACCAAACTAATTAATAGATTGGCACGCTACTAGTAGCGCCTAAGTCCTTGCGATGTAGGGTGGGGGTGGTTGGATCTCAGCGCCAGGCGCTATGTAACATGACAAGGGATATACGTTGGATGTAGCCCCGCATTGGCGGGGTGTTTTCCTATCCATTTTCCATTTTTTGCATGTTCTTTCCTCTCACCTCGACCCCTAGTCATATTATTTCTCCGTGTAACTCCATTACGTAAAAAACAAATCACGTGTAATTCACACAATATTATCTCATTTCCCACCTTGGAATCAAAATCAAATGCAAAATCGAAAACTAAACTGCAACTAATCTAAGAATTGGGTTGCCTTCCAAAAAGTGTATGATTTAACGTCACGACACGACGCAAGTTACACTTTCAAGCGTCTGATAGATATATCAATATTTTGTGATGCCACCACACCAATAGTGCTTTATTCTTTGCCCATTAACCAAAAGAGTACCATTACTTTTGGGATCATGCAATTCCACAGCTCCATGAGTTGTAACACACTTGACCATCTGGACGTGAGCTTCCTAGGAAAGAGTTTCAACCTCGAATTAAATAAGATAACGACTTGACCTGGCCAAACTCACGATGCATAATGTAATTGTCATGCCATCTCTTTGTCTTTTCCATGTACAACTTTGCATTTTCATACACATGCAACCTAAATATATCAAGTTCATTGAGTTGTAACATTCTTTTCTCGTCGGCTAGTCTATATCAAAGTTGAGCCTTTTTATTGGCCTATACACCTCGTGCTTAAGCTCAATGGGCAAGTGACATATTTTTCTATAGACTAACATGTAAGGCGAAGTGTGATTCGTAGTCTTGTACATACTACGATAATGCATATAAACTGTCATCAAGCTTAATAACCCAATTCTTCCTACTTGCACTTACCATTTTCTCTAACATCGGATTCACTTCTCTATTTGAGACACTAGTTTGTAGATTATAAGCCATAATGACCTTGTATTTGACTCCATATTTAGCACAGAGATTACCCAATAATATGTTACAAAAGTATGTACCCTCATCACTAATCAAATCATGCCGAGTACCGAATCACATGAAGATATTCCTTTTCACAAAGTATACCACTACCTTAACATCATTTGTAGGAAAAGCGACGGATTCTACCCACTTGAACACATAATCAACTGCTACTAGAATATACCAGTGATCATTTGAATAGAGAAATGGGCCTGTGAAGTTTATGCCCCAAACATCAAAGATCTCAACCTCAAGTATGCCCTTCGAAGGCATCGTGCCTTCGCTAAATTGTCTGTCCTTTAACACTGATCATACTTCTTCACAAAAGTGTATGCATCTTTAAATAATGTAGGCTAATAGAAGCCTGACTGCAACACCTTTACAGTTGTCTTATCACCACCATGATGCCCATCATATGGCAATGTGTGGCAGCCATATAAGAAATAGCTTATTTCTCTTCGTCTGGTACACAACGTCTCACAATTGATCTACACATTGCTTCAACAAAAATGGTTCATCCTCTAAATAGAATCGATACATCATGAATGAACCTTCTCTTACTATCCGCCCACAAATTAGGCGGTGTCACCCCACTTACAATGAAATTCATATAGTACGCATACCATAGGGTTTATTTGTGATAGACAAATCAAGTCATTTAAGGCACTATTTTAGCGCCTAACGCTATGTATGGTGCCATGTTGGCGTGCTGAAGGCTGCCTCATAGTGCTCCTGGCACTGAGTTGGGGTGGCATCGTGCCCAAGTCCTCCTTAACGCTTTGTTTTCTTCGTTTTTTGTGCTAATTTTGTCAACTTCCTCCAAATTATTTTTCATGTATTCCTACGCATAAAAATAACATAAGTAAGCACAAATATCACACAACTTATCCCTATTCCATTAAACTGCAAGGTAAATAATGTCATACAATATAGATTTATGGTTAAATATAAAAAATCTCAATGTAATACTATTGTTATACGTGATTTCTAGACAAGTGAACTAATTTGATCCTAAAATAATATAATAATCAAAGAAATACGATGTACTTAGCCTTGGAATGTAGATGAAATAGCAAAGATAGTTATTTCGTGAACATGATTTCCGAACACAGCAATGATGGGATCAAAAAGAAAGAGAGTGAAATTGTATAAAGCTTTGTATAGAATATAATATATGTTCTTGCCAGAATTTTCATATTTTTTCAAAATGATAACTGAGCTCACTATTTATAGTTATGTCTAAGGAAAAAGGTCCTAGGATCGTGCCCTCCTTTAATGTCATATGAGGGTCATTGATGAAGATGTAACATTGAGCATAAATGCCAAATTCTTTGTAACAAACAGTCGCTCTTAATGTTGTAGAATATTCCGTATTAAATGCTACCAGGCGCAGAGCATTTAATACACTTTTATGAACTTTATCCGTTCCGGTGACAAGCGCAGTGGCTGCGTTCGGTCCTCATCCATTCCATCTTGGATTTCAGGTGTCCTCCTTTTAGTTAGCCACGCATCATATCATATTGTTCCCTATATAGATAGTCCTCCTGCTTTCCGGTGTCATAACTTTGTGTTACCGGGAAGTTGGTAGAAATACCTTTTTGGCGGGAATTACTATAAGTCCCTCTGAAGGTCCCTGACAGTTGATTAAACGCACGTCTCTCCGCATTTAATGCCCCGAATATGCATCATTCCATGATTCAACATAACTTTATTCGGTTATCGAGGTAATCATGGCTATGAATTTCGCCGCCAAAAGTTTCCNGATCGTGCCCTCCTTTAATATTAATTATGAGGGTCATTGATGAAGATGTAACGTTGAGCGTAAATGCCAAATTCTTTATAACAGACCGTCACTCTTAATGCTGTAGAATATTCCTTAGTAAATGTTACCAGGCACAGAGCATTTAATACACTTTTATGAACGTTATTCATTCTGGTGACAAGCGTAGTGGCTGCGTTCGGTCCTCAACCATTCCATCTTGGATTCCACGTGTCCTCCTTTTAGTCAGCCACGCGTCATATCATATTTTACCTTATACAGATAGTCCCTCTGCTTTCCGGTGACATAACTTTATGTTACTGAGAAGTTGGTAGAAATACCTTTTTGGCGGAAATTACTATAATTCCCTCTGAAGGTCTCTGACAGTTGATTAGGCGCACGTCTCTCTGTATTTAATGCCCCGAACACGCGTCATCCTATGATTCAGCACAACTTTAGCATGTTATCGAGGTAATCATGGCCATGAATTTAGCCACCAAAATTTTACTTATATGCAACTTTCTTTTCCTTTGCGTTTCACAATTGCTTGAGCTTCTAATTTGCATCCTTGTTTTCCATCTTTTTTCTAATTTTCTTCAAACACAAACTCTTTACCTTCTTCCTCCAAACGTGGTGGTTCTACAAAGAATAAGAACAATCAAGGATTCCGTTCCTCCAACAGTGGATTCCATCATCCCAAGAATGCTTAGTACTTCGAAGGATTTTGAAGAGAAATTTCCTACTGCTAACCCTCATACATGGGAAGTTAGTAGGTACCCTTCTTCCATTCGTTCTTCCAGTATTCTTGATGTGAAGGAGGACTGCCGCAACAATGAGTTGGAAATCATCTCTCTTGATTTACTTTGGAAATCATCTCTCCTGATTTGGAAATCATCTCTCCTGAGTTGGAAATCATCTCTCCTGATTTTACATACTTTTTCATGTATCCATTTACTTTGGGCGCATTTTCTTTGAGCGGAGAGCTTGATTCCATGATTGCAAAGTTTTGCCTTCGCTACCAGGTATGTTTGGCACAGGTAAGCCCTTCAGTGTAGAAGATGATCACCTGCCTCCGACGCTTGTGCCAAGAAACTGGGGAGGAGTTAACCTTAGCTCATGTGACGAATCTCTATTCCCCCAAAATATTCCACGGGAGAATGATACACCTTTGCAAGCGTGGCCATCATGCTTTGTTGTCTAGCATGGATGATGACAACGACCGTGGGTGAATAGAGTGGTTCGTTGCAGTTTCCACTAACGACATCATTCCGACAACGGCTTCATCCTTACCGGTTGATTGTAACCGCACTCGTAAGTTCTTTGTATAACATTCCTCTTACTAGATATTCTTTTATGGCCGTATCATCTCTTTACCCTTCGTATATTTCAGCAACTCAATGGCTCCCACTGTTGGTGAAAGGTTTGAACCGCTGGGTTCAGAAGATTTTGGACGTCACAATGCTCGAAACTTGTTCGTGAAAAGAACTAGCCCTTAAATAAGGGTGGAATGTTGAAAATCATGGTAACTCTAATTTACCTTGCTTCCATTTTTGTGTACGAAGAACTTGGTTGAACCCTTCTTACTTTGTTCATGGAATTAGGTCTACATGCAGGCTCTGTTATTGTCCCCGAGGAGGATGTTCTGGCTGATCCTGTTGATGCAGCAAGGCTACTTTAGGAAGCACTTACTCGAACAGGTATCTCCGGGCCTATTTCGGGTGCTAATATTTCTTTATGGAGTCCCCGACCGGAGGATAAACAAACAAAGAGAAGACGCTCCTCTGCGGCAGGGGAAAAGAATAAAAGGGCAAAGGTTGATGCCCCTGAATCATCTCCGGTGGCGATGATGACTGGTCCTCCTTCTGGGCCGGTCGTAGACTTCGTGATGATTGACGATGATGAAGAAGTTGTTGATGAGGGAGCTTCTTTACATAGAAGGCGACGATCCTCATCATCTAAACAAGATGCTCGACCTGTTGAGATAGTTACACCAACTAAAGATGATGTCTAGGCACTTTGGGGAGAGTCTGATTTGGTAGAATATGCCAACTCCCGTTTTTGGGCCATAATTACTGCAATCGGTGTTGCGGGGCTGAGTACCAGGCCCTTGCCGTCTTGGGTTGGCGAGAATCAAACAACCATTACTGCATTTGATGCAGCTGCTTCCCACTATTCAACTCCACCAGCTTCATCTCCACCAACACCGGCAACTTCTACATCATTTCCATCTTCGTCTACTCTTCCACCAACGGTTGCTACACCGTCTCCATCGGCCACACCTGACCATGAAGAAGGTGTTCCTCTTCCACAATCCCTAGTTCATGGGAATTTGGGGCAAAATTATGCTGCTCCTTCTGAAGATCCACAAAGGAGGAGGAACATTACTCTTTCGGTCTCTACCGGGTGAAATATGCTATCACAGCCGGTAGAGCTTGCTAATTACCTGAAGCCTTTGGCTTCAGAAAAAGATTGGGAAAAGATTCAGACACTCTTGGGCGAGTGTTTGTTGAACAATGTTGTGCATAATGCCGCGGCGGTACGTTCCTTCTTTCCTCTGTTATTTATTCTACTTTTGAACGAATGTATTCTAAGTTTTTCCTCTTTTTATTTTATAGGCCAGCTTTTTAGCCTCTAAGGTCCTTCAAAGGTTGATTCGTGAGAAGGAAGAATTTACTTCTGAATGGGATCAACCTTTGGTGGAACGAAAGTAGACTGTTCTCCACTTCTCAGAACTAGAAACCAGAGCTACTAAGGCCACTGTTTTGGAGGCTCGTTTGTAGAAAAGTGAGCAAGAAGTGGTAACCCTCAACCAAGAAATTATGCTGCTGAGGGTTAATTTTGATGAGGCCAAGTTCAAATGGGCAGAAGTCTAAAATGTCGTTCTTGCTACAAATGATTGTGAGGCTGCCTCTACTGATAGAGTGATTAACTTGGAGACAGCCTTGAACTCCAAAAGTGAAGAGCTTGCTACTGTGGAGGCGAAACATGCCCAGCTAGAAGAGAAGTATAGGAAAAATATCGAGCATTATAGGCTTTTTAGTTCAACTGTCCGCAATCTTGACGTCAGCCTCAAATCTGCTAGATTCGCCCTGGAAAACCTTTCTGCCGAGGTTATTCAACCAAAAGAAGAACTTAAGCACCGAGCGACTTCCCTCATTGTTGAAAAATCTTATTCCATGTATAGAATGAGGAGGAAAACCTTGGAAGAGTCCAAAGCTGGTATCATTGATGTTGATACCGAAATTGCTAAGGCCCGAGAGCTTGAGTTGGCTACAAAAAATGGAATCCCAACGTAGTCTGATGCTCCAGGTTCTTCTAATTTCGGTTCTGAGTTTTCAAAAACTAAAAAAGGATCGTAAGGCGATGAGGCTAAAAACCAAACTAGGGAAAGCGTTGAGCCATTGGCGGAACCACCTACTCTTCCTGGTAATGCGGATACTTCTATTCCTCCTGGTTCTGGAGGCGCTGCAGTTTAGCTTTTTCTTTTCCCATTTTGCACTTGTAATGTTTTGGCCTCTTCTTGTAAATGAAGACATATTTTCTTCTTTTTCATCAAGTTCCATTAGAGTCTTACTTTCGTTTGAATATCCATGCAAGCTTTTAACCTTTGCATTTGCTCAAGTATTCTGCGCATGTTGCTCAATTCGCATTTTTCTATATGTAGTCTCGGATGCCTTTTCTTCGAAGCGTTTTGGTTCCGAGTATTATCCCTTTTACGTGAGGGTTTTTATGAATATTTGCGCAAGTTTCCCTTTTACATGAGGGTATCTATGAATATTTGCGCAAGTTTCCCTTTTACATGAGGGTTTCTATGAATTTTGCGCAAGTTTCCCTTTTACATGAGGGTATCTATGAATATTTGTGCAAGTTTCCCTTTTACATGAGGGTTTCTATGAATTCTTGCGCAAGTTTGCTTTTTGCGTCCTTTTCATATGGGGCTTCGGGTGTATTTTTCCCCGATGGCATTTTGGATTCCGGGCATTGATTCTTCCGGAACCAACCCTTTAACATGAGGGTTTTTATAAGAGAGGGCCCTCTTATGTTTTACGGTGCTCTTGAAGAGGACGTCTCCTGTTCATTATGGCACTAACATTTGAAGTACTTGTTTAACTTTTAAATTACAAAGTTAGCTCATCGTTCAGACAAGAGACAAGATAAAAGCAAAAGGATTTTATTTTATTCCTTCTATTTTCATAAATTACATAAGTATTCTTCTATGCAGAAAAGAGATTGCCATTACTTGTGGCTATCTTGTACAACTTGTTTATATGGGGCTGGTTGTGCAGTCCCCAGTCCCGATGATGCATTTTATTTACGTATTTTCGTTCCCGGTTGATGTGGCAGTCATTGTTGTCGTATCCTCATATCATTCCCCCCAGTGCTTGAATGCGAATTGGAACACTGGAAGTCTTGTATCTTCGAAGGTTGTTCGTTTGCCTTGCTATCAAAGGTCTTATTGCTGCTGTCTTCATAGTATGCTTTCCGTCACTGCCTCATTAAAAACCTTGCTAGAAAAACCCAATTGGGACAAAAAACTGAATGACGGAAAAAAGAGTGCAACACATACTTTCTGTTTGCGTGTTGTTCATCACCAATAATATTTTTTGAGGTGTGCCACATTCCAGTTGCTGGGAAACTTGTCTCTATTCTGGTTCTCCAACTCGTATGAACCTTTCCTAGTGACAGCTGAAATCCGGTAAGGAACTTCTCACGTTGGACCTAGCTTTTCCGTGTTTAGCTCTCGGGTACTTTGTGTTACTTTTCTTAGAACCAAGTCTCCTACTTTGAAAAAACAGAAGTTGGCTCTCCGATTGTAATATCGTTCCATCCTCTGCTTTTGAGCTGCCATTCTTACATGCGCCAAGTCACTGCGTCCCTCGAGCAGTTCCAAGTTGATTAGTATTGCTTCATAATTTAATTCTTCGCTTGTCTGAGAATATCTCAAAGTGGGTTCGGCCACTTCAACCGGGATTAGGGCTTCAGCACCGTACACAAGGGAAAAAGGAGTTTCTCCTGTACTTGATTTGGCCGTTGTTCGGTAGGCCTATAGGACTTCGGGAAACTCTTTGGGCCATTTATCTTTTGCTGCTTCTAACCTTTTCTTGAGGTTTTGAATGATCACTTTGTTTGTTCACTCCGCTTGACCGTTTGCGCTCGGATGATAAGATGAGGATGTGATTCTCTTTATTTTCAGGTCTTCTGAGAACTTTGTAACTTTTTCACCGATAAACTGTGGCCATTGTCGCATGCTATCTCTTTTGATATTCTGAACCTGTAAATTATATTTTCTCACAGGAAATCGACCACTTCATGTTCTCCGATTTTCTGATAAGAACCTGCTTCCACCCATTTAGAAAAATAATCAGCCAAAATTAAAAGAAACCTTACCTTTATGGGAGCCAGTGGCAATGGTCTGACGATGTCCATCCTCCATTTCACGAATAGCCATGGGGACAGAACCGAATGTAAGGGTTTTGTAGGTTGATGTACTAGTGATGTGTAGCGTTGGCACTTATCACAATTTCTTACGAAATCTTTGGCGTCTTGTTCCATGCGAGGCCAGTAATATCTTGTCCTTACCAATTTCAGCACCAAAGACTCTACGCTTGACTGATTGTCTCATATCCCTTCGTGGATTTATCTCATGACATAGTCAGCTTCTGACGCTCCTAAACACCGGGCCAGCAAGCCTTGGAAAGATTTTCTATATAATTGGCCTTTCCTGAATCTAAAACAAGTAACTTTGGTGCGTAATGCCCGTGATGCTTTGGGATCATCGAGCAACTTTCTGTGCTCGAGGTAATTGATTATTTCGTTCCTCCAGTTCCACACCAGACTAGCTGAATTCACCTCGTAGTAACCACCAGTATCAAGGACTGAGATCATCAGTTGTACCACCGTTCCGGACTCCGATCCCTTTATTTCTGTCGATGAACCTAAGTTTGCTAATGCATCCGCTTCTGCATTATCCTCTCTCGGGATATGAGTTATTGAGCACTCACGGAATCGTGCCAAAAGAACCTGGACCTTTACCATGTATTGTTTCATACGTTCTTCTTTGGTATCAAAGATCCCGTAAACCTAATTTACCACTAGCTGTGAGTCGCATTTGATTTCTATAACCTCAGAATCAAGTCCCCAGTCCAATTCGAGCCCTGCAATCAAAGCTTCATACTCTATTTCACTGTTAGTTAAAGGGATCGTGTTGATGGATTGCCTTAAGGTTTCCCCCGAAAGCGTGATTAAAACAATTCCGAGCCCAAACCCTTTTACGTTCGAGGCTCCATCCATAAATAAGGTCCAAACCCCTGATGCCGATTCCGACATCATTTCTGCCTCCTTGGTTATCAGAGGTAGCAGTCCTGGACTAAAATCAGCCACGAAGACTGTCAAGACTTGTGACTTAATTGCAGTCCTCCGTTTATATTCTATGTCTAATTCACTCATTTCGATGGCCCATTTGGCCAATCTGCCCAAGAGTTCTGGTTTATGAAGGATGTTCCGCAAAGGGAAAGTAGTCACCACACCTATTTGATGGCATTGGAAATAGGGCCTCAACTTTCGAGCGGCGACTACGAGAGCTAAGGCCAGTTTTTTCAAATGTGGTAGCGAGTTTCAAATCCCGTTAAAATTTTGCTAACGTAAGAAATAGGAAATTGTGTACCTTTATCCTCCTGGACTAAAACTACACTTACCGCAACTTCTGAAACCGCGAGGTAGACTAGCAATGTTTCGTCTTCTTTCGGTTTTGAGAGCAATGGAGGGCTTGATAAGTGCTTCTTCAGGTCCCTCAAAGCCTTCTAGCACTCCGGCATCCATTCGAAATTGTTCTTCTTTTTTTTCTCAATGTAAAGAAGCGTTGACATTTTTCCCATGACCGGGAAATGAACCTGCTCAAAGCTGCTAACCTTCCTGTGAGTCTTTGGACTTCCTTCACGTTTGATAATTGATCCGGGATATTGTCTATGGCCTTGATTTTGTCAGGATTTACATCAATTCCCCTTTTTGAGACCAGAAATCCCAGGAACTTGCCGGAGTTGACCCCGAACGCGCACTTCTCGGGGTTAAGTTTCATTGTATGCTTCCTCAAGATATCGAATGTTTCTTGCAAATTCTTAAGGTGGTCACCAGCATTCAAAAGACTTAATGAGTATATCGTATATATAAACTTCCATGATTTTTCCTATTTGCTTTTCAAACATCTTATTTACGAGTCGTTGATAAGTGGCTCTGGCAGTTATCAACCTGAAAGGCATTACATGGTAACAATATGTACCAATGTTTTTTATAAATAATGCTTTTTCATGATCTTCCGGGTTCATCTTAATTTAGTTATACCCAGAATAAGCATTAAGGAAACTCATCAGTTCTTGCTCGGACGTGGCATCAATCATTTGATCGATATTTGGCAGTAGAAAAGAATCTTTTGGGCACACCTTATTAAGATCTTCATAGTCTACACACATACAAAATTTATTGTTATTCTTAGGAACTACTACTACATTGGCTAGCCACTCTGGATATCTTACCTCTCTGAACAAACCAATTTTAAGCAAGCGGGTTACCTCTTCTTTGATGCATTTATTCCTGGCCTCGGTAATAGGGCGCTTCTTCTGTCATACCGATGGTACGTTGGGATCCAAACTCATCTTGTGCATGGATATTTCCATCGGGATACCTGTCATATCCTCATGCGACAATGTAAAACAATCAACGTTAATTTTAAGGAATTCAATAAAACCATACCTGAGCTCGGGATGCAGTCATGTCCCCAAGTGAAATTTTCTTTTTAATAATTCTTCAAACGATGCCACTTGATCTAGTTCCTCTTTCATGGATTTTATTGCGTCTGTTTCTTCCGGAACTTGGAAATATCTCGGCACCTGATATTGTTCTGACAATTCTACCCCTGAAATAACCTTTTCTAACTCGGGAGTAGGCGTTGGTTCCTGTAATTGCTATGTCGTGTGCTCTTTGCTTTTGATACTGGAAACTGAGATTGGATTCATTTCCCTCGCTACCGGTTAGTCACCTCTTATCTGCTTGATATCTTCGGGCGTCGGAAACTTCAGCAATTGGTAATACGTCAAAGGTACAACTTTCATCTCGTCTAACCATGTCCTTCCTAAGATGATGATGTATCCCATATCACCATCCACTACTTTGAAGAGAGTTGTTTTCATTACTCCTTCAGCATTCATGAGCAGCAAGATCCCTCCCCGGGTCGTCAAGTTCGTAAGATTGAATCCAGCGAGGAGTTTTTTCGTCGGAATAATGCTTCCAGTGAGTTTAGATTGTTCCAATACTCTCAATTGTATGATATTAGCCGAACTTCCTGGATCCACTAGAACATGCTTAATTTTAAAATCTAACACATTTAAAGAGATTACCAGTGTGTCGTTGTGTGGTAATAGCAATTCGTCTGCATCTTCCTATATGAAAGTGATATCGTCCTCCTGGAGTCTTTTGCTATAAGTTATCAATACTTTAGTCTTCTTTGCAGTCGAAAGCTGACCACGTTAATCTCATTCTCCCCAAAGATCATGTTGATCATTTGGTGTGTGGTTTCTTCTCCTGCTTTTGAGGATTCCGTGTTGTCTCTGTTGTGATCGATCACTCAAGAATTCTCTGAGATGACCATTCTTCAATAGTGTTGCCACCTCCTCCCGAAAATGTCGGCAGTCCCCTGTCCGGTGACCGTTGGTCCCGTGGTATTCACACCATAAATTAGGATCCCTCTAGCTGGAATCGGACCTCATAAATCTAGGGAATAGTGCTTCTTTAATGTTCCTCATGGCTGACACTAATTCCACTACATTGATGTTGAAGTTATATTCTAATAACCTGAGGTAAGAAAGATATCGAGACCCCGACGTTTGTTTATCTTGAAGTGATTTATTGCTTCGACCATGATCAGTCCCTCCGTCAACGGTGAACTTGTTTGCTACTCGAAAATTTCTAACATGGCCTTCGGTACGCTCGTAGGGTAAAAACCGACCACTCGAAGTTTTCCTATCCGCGTCGTAGTCATCGTTTGGTTTTTATCTATTATTCTCCCGTCCTTTGACTGATGATGTAGAACTGACCTATCATCTTCGATCCTTATCTTCGACTCATACCGGTTGTGAACATCTGCCCAGGTTGTTGCTTGAAACTCAAGCAGGCTCTCCTTCAGCTTCCGGGAAGCGTCTGAACATCTCGGATTCAATCCTTTGGTGAATGATTTAGCATCCCATTCATCTAGGATGGCCGGGAGCAACATTCTTTCTTTCTGGAATCGTGTAACAAACTCTCGTAATAATTCTGATTCTGCTTGTGCGATTCTGACTATGTCGGCTTTCTGGGCTTGCTCCTTTCTGGCCCCGGCATGAGCTTTAATGAAAAAATCCGCGAGCATCTCAAAGGAATCTATGGAATGCTCGGGAAGTAACGAATACCACATTAGGTCTCCCCTAGTGAGAGTTTCGCCAAATTTCTTTAGCTCCACAGATTCAATTTCATGAGGAGCTAGATCATTTCCTTTCACCGCCGTTGTGTAGGTGGTAATATGTTCCTGTGGGTATGAAGTTCCATCATACTTTGGAACTTCATGCATTTTGAAACACTTCAAGATTAGTACTGGTGCCGCGCTTGTGTTGTACGGTAATTGAACAAAGTTCTTCGAGTTTGAGCCTTTCAATACTGGTGGTGTTCCCGGGATTTGATCCATGCAGGCGTTTACTTCCCTCATGAACCGTAAAAGCTCATCTTTGAATTAATCGTTCTCATTGTTAAGACCTGATCTGCTCCCTCCAGCCACATCGGAGCTGACTTCACCTCTGGGAGTGTTGTTATCTATTCTCTGTGTTGTTTGGTCTGCGGGAACAACGGGAGGAATCGGATCGTGCATGTTCACATTATTCAAAGCACCTGATAGTGCCTGCTTCAGTTCCGTCATAACCTGATCCTGCTGCGTGAGATGGCCTAGAATGATTGCATGTTGCTCTTGCAGGATCCTCACAACATCCGCTACTTGCTCCTCGTCAGCATCTTCGGGAGTTCTTTCTCGATCCTGTCAAGGGTACCGTCTGTCATACACTGGCATGTCATCATTCCCCCCATTGCGGGTGTCACTGATTGAGTCCTCAAAATGAGGTTGATCCCCTCGAATTTCAGGATTGTGTGCATCATTAACAGTCTTATCTGCCATTTTTTGCAATTGTTTCTAAGACAAAAATAGTCACAACACATTAGTAAAAGAGGCAAGGATCAATTTAATTGCACGTCTGTCTAGGTCCCACAGTAGGCGCCAAACTGTTTTTTCATAAAACGGTATAATTGAATTTATACGTGGTTTATAGACAAGTAAACTAATTTGATCCTGAAATAATATAATAATCGAAGAAATATGTGGTATTTAGCCTTGATATGTAGATGAAATAGCAAAGATAGTGATTCCGTTAATACGATTTTCGAACACAGTAATGATGGGATCAAAAAGTAAGAGAATGAAATTGAATAAATTTTTGTATAGAATATAATATACTCCCTCTGTTTTAATTTATGTGAACTCATTTGACTGGGTACGGAGTTTAAGAAAAGAAAGAAAAATTTTGAACTTGTAGTGTAAAATGAGGCATATATATTTTGTGTGTCTATAAATCATTGCATAAAGGTAAATTATTTCCAAATAAGGAAAATGGTCATTCTTTTTGGCACAGACCAAAAAGGAAATAGGTTCAAATAAATTGAAACAGGGGGAGTATGTTCTTGCCAGAAATTTCGTATTTTTTCACAATGATAACTGAGCTCACTATTTATAGCTATGTCTAGGGAAGAAGGTCCTAGGATCGTGCCCTCCTTTAATGTCAATTATGAGGGTCATTGATGAAGATGTAACGTTGAGCGTAAATACCAAATTATTTGTAACGGACCGCCGCTCTTAATGCTGTAGAATATTCTTTATTAAATTATTTGTGCCCTTCTTTATGTTCGCGTAGGTAGTGTCGCGAACGCGAAAGGTAAAATGGGGTAGGGAAAATTTCTTCTTCGCGAACGCGAAGGACTGGTCGCGAACGCGAAGCGTTGGGGGTGGTACCCTTCGCGAACGTGATAGTTTAAGGGACCTGGGGGAGGGGCTCATGTTCTTCTACGCGAACGCGTCCACTGGGTCGCGAATGTGAAGGCTTGGGGGGAGCTGCCTTACGCGAACGCGTAGAAAGACTCGTGACTCGCGAACGCGTAGAAAGACTCGCGACTCACGAGCGCGTAGAGAGACTCGCGACTCACGAACGCGATGAAGGCTTGTCCAGTGACTTAAAACAGACTCCAAACACGCGTTTAAGCCATTTCTTCAATATTTTTCAAGAAACAAATGGGTAGAGGTGATTTTCAAGAGTCATTTTCTTCCTCAAAGTATTGGTAAATGATTCTAAACCATTTTGTTTCAATTACTCATTACAGTTCTTGAATTATCAACCTAAAATCTAGAGTTTTCATGGTAGAATTAGGGGTTAAGGTAGAAACTAGAGATTTCAGATATTTGGGGATTTAGACCTCAATTTGAGGTAGGATTCCAAAATCAATTATATATTCGGGCTCGAGGATTAATGGGTAAATGGATTTTGGTCTGAACCTCGGGTTTTGACCAAGCTGGCCCGGAGTCGATGTTTTGACTTTTTGGAGGAAAATTTGGAAAATTTAATTTATGCAATGTAATTGATTCCTTTAGCAATATTTGATATTATTGAGTCATTTTTTAATAGATACGAGTGGTTTGGAGGTGAACTCCAAAGGAAAGGCTGTGATTGAGAATTAAGTGACCTTTGGAGTGAGGTAAGTATTTTGTCTAACCCTGACTTGAGGGAATTAGGAACCTTAGTGAAATTCATGTGAGCGGCGTATATATGAGGTAACGAGTACTTATGCGCCGCCAATTTACCTGTTTTTCATGTTTCTCTGTTTTTCTTATATTGTCTCATTCCTATGCCAAATTGCTACGCGTTATACTAGTGTTGTTCAATTTATCGTTCTTATCATGTTTATGGATTTTCTGGTGATAATTGAGTGTTTATTTCAAAGTTGAGATTGATATTATGGAACCAAATATTGAAGTAAGGTTTGTACTTATTATTCGATCTCCCTGTTGTTATTTATGCATTGCATTATGGTAAGGGAGAGTGTTAATGCACGAAGGGTGATGCCGTACCATATTGTGAGTGTTAATGCACGAAGGGTGATGACGTGCCATATTGTGAGTATTAATGCACGAAGGGTGATGCCGTGCCATATTGTGAGTGTTAATGCACGAAGGG